>WFKH01011926.1:78221204-78241204 GCA_016163765.1 Magallana hongkongensis | reverse complement strand
ATGTCTGTAGAAATGTAATGTATTTCTGACACATTGCAACTTAACAAACCTTTTAGATAAAGAGAAAATATCAATACCCCATAAATCATATTTGATACCTCCGTCTTTTAAACAATTACAACTTGCTATAGAAGAAGATATCGTATATAATCAATAAAATAAAATAGCAAATATAATTAATAAAAAATCATACAACATGCATGCATAGTTTTATCAAGGGTAGAATATTTCTACTAATAATGCTGAATGTAGAAACTAATTAGTCTATTGGCATAATACCGTATTACTAAAAGAACCATTCAAAATATATATAACTAATGATAAATCAATACAAAGAAAAAATAGTGAATAATTGAATAATAAGTAAACAAAATAAAACAACAAAGAACAACAAATAACGTGAGAAGAAATATAAATAGGGCAAAACTTACTAAACAAATATTATCAATAATATCAGTTGAACTCATAGTTCATTTTTTTCTCATCACCCACACTTCACTTGACGCATTAAGTATTAGCATACATGTTCTCCTCAATAGTCACTGTATTACTGGCAGAGTTCATGTACGTGTCCTCTGAGTCAGACTTTATGAACTCAGCTACAGCTTGGCAGCATACCAGGTACTCGTTCTGAAATACACAACCTGTTATTACAAAAACGTTATTTTGTGCAAGAGTATTCTTTAGCTGCATACGGGTGTTATTTCTTAGCTCAAGATTTTTGTAAGACACAAATCAGTTGGTTGCAGCAGTAAATGTGTATATCGATTTTTTCTTAAGGAATTATACAAGAGTTATATCAGGTCCAGTTATATTTAAATTTCTTTTAACGTCTTAATAAACGTAGATTACGAATTACAATACTGAGGACGAACAGCTTACTTAATTGTAAAATAAGATCATATATGATGTATAATGTAAATAGCGTTTGCTATTAAAGATGACTCCTACACGCTGTTGCCACTTATCATTCAACAAGAATGTTTAGGTTTGGTTTTAATGCTCCCTTGACCGCCATTTATAGCAAGTTAAAATTGAATAAAATCGGAAAAATATATCATATGTAAATAGGTGGATGATAAAAACTCAATATCTATTTTATTTTTATCATTTAAAACATCACATTTAAATACAAATTATAACCTTGTTAACAGTTCTGTTGTTATGAAACATATTATTGACAATCTTCCAGCGTAGTTAAATGTGTAACTCAGATAAAGAGATTGACTTATATGTTAAACAAAGTTGATGTATACGGAAGTATTACAGTCACCTTAAGAGATCGACTTCTGTCTTTTTTATATTTGTATTTTATATCATATCATTCAACCCCTCACTGCTTTGCCTACTTGGCGAGAAATTGTTAAAAACTCTTAAACTTGTAAATCTAAATAGTAACCGTTGTAGAAAAAAACAGATAAAACAGGTTTTTTTTTTAAACTATACCAAGTCTGAGATCATTTCCGGTCGACGACTCTGTAGCTGTCTGACAATGGTGAACATGTCCACCTCCTGATCCTGTTGTAGTTGTTGTATGGCGTTGTAGACAGCACAAAACTCTCCACATCTTGATGTACCGTCCCTGCATGTCAATTAGTAAGAAAATAAAGAGTATTCACATTCAAAGTATGTTATCTTTACGTTCTATTGAAAAGTTATGGAGAGCTATAAATGGAAAGAAGAATTCAAAACGCATGTGTTTTGCTAGAAAAATAATTTAGAGTTATGAATATGTTACATATTGAATAAGAATTTAGAGTTTATTGTAAGAAGTAATTTTCATTAAAAACATATGTCGAAAGCACCGTGTACCTGGATAAAATGGTAAGTTTTCGCTCCGGATCGACTAGTTCACATAATTGTATACGTTTTACAGCGTCCAGTAAAACTTGTGGTAGGTTTTCAGTTGTATTCCAAGTTGTTATCTCGTAGATCAATACTTTGTGCCATCCCTTACTCTAAATGAAAGCGGTAAACAACATATTTAATACATGTACTTTGTAATAAGGTTAAATTTCTATGATTAAAACAAATAATATGATGCATTGCCCATTATATGAAACGACAATAATACTTATAATAGTGCAATTTTATTTCTTGAACCTAAAATACAATTCATTTATCGTTTTCACTTTCTCTCCAATTGTGTGAACAGTTGACTGTTAAGCTTTGCTTATTTCTTTCTTCCAAAATGTTAGCGCACATATATAAAAGTATAGCTACGTAATGCATATTATAAATGAATCTTTACTTCATTTGAAAAGATAACTGAGATGAGCTCACAAAATAATTCCTTAATGATTTCCGGATGATCTATTGTCATTTATTATGAGTAATATTTCTTCACGATATATATCTTTTTTGATATTTAATATACGATCTTAAAAGAGTGACAAAACTTGTAGATCAACAACAGACACTTATTCCAAAAATTGTGTTTCAGTTAACAGTTTGTTATTAAAATCAGAGTTGCAGCAGTATAAAACAATTAAATAAACTGAAAATACTGGAAAACGATTAGGTGAAACAGCTGATTGCTTACAATTTGGGTTACATGCCATAAGCATTTTAGCGTATACCCTTACCCCTTAGAAAAAAAATACATACCGATGGTGGCTTTATTCGGACAATAAATTTGTTGACATCTGCGGAAAGTTTGGTCATTGGACCGACTTCCACACGATAATTGAACAATGGACCCGAAAACCACCCACCACTCTGATAAAAGAGATATAACGAATATGGGTATAACTTAACTAAGACATACTACAGATTAATTATATCAAAATATTTAAGAGATATAACGAATCTGGAAATAACGGAACTAAGGCGTGCTATATTTATCAAAATAGCAAATTATAAGTAAATAAAAATGAAACGACAAAAGTGTTCAAATGTAGAATTTTTTTAAATAAGATATAACAATGTAAAAGAAATTAAACTACTCTTTAAAGAATTACATCATCCAAACAATTTCAGAACGATCAATAGAAAAATGTAAGAGGCAAAAATGAACTCACTAATCATATAGCATATTATATTTTCAAGATCAAACCGTAAATGAGATTTATAAAATAAAGACAAAGCATCATCTTACGTGGGGTATCTCAGACAGTGGGTGCGTTAAGACCAGAGAACTGCAGTCTTGGTCAACAAGGAGGCGGATCAAATCAACCCCCGCCCCTTGGACCGGGTACTGACCGGCTATGATGCAGTCCTTTGTTGTAAATGTCTGTCAAAATAATCAATGTACAGCCTCATGAAATATTTTTATTTCCTTAATTAAGAAAATGTCTTTCTTTGCAAAGTTTTGAAATAAAAAGATAAATAGTTTGGGTGTTTTAATATTTAAATGTAAACCTTTTTTAAAAAATTTAAAAAAGGGCCCAACAATATTCGCCTTTCTCATTTCGTAAACATGTCACAACGTTTACCGAAATAGGGACAGCGTTATAATAGGATCCTCGTTCTGGTACGTGGGATGATAAAATAATCCTCATTTTGTCCGCTGAAATCAATCAATATTAGTAAGTTAAACGATGCTGAAAGTTTCATATCATGAAAAAAATAAACAGAGGGTACAACAATGTTTACATATATTGATTCTTACTTGGTAAAACGTTTTCCGTCATATTTAATTTGAGATTTTGAAGTCCCATCTGCTTTTCACTCTCATCAAAAATTCTCCTCATAGAATCAAGCTCCTGTGAAAAATACATGATACAATTAATATAGGTATATGCATAAATTAAACATCTTTATCTGGAACCAATTAATTTAAATTTTAAAGTAAATTGTGGAGTAAAATATAAACTATGTCTGCTTATAAAAGCACACTATTTGGAATATCGAGGAGAAAAAAAGAATAAAATCAATAGTATAATAAATATAGAGAGATTCACTTTGAACTCAGTCCGGAAATTCGACAAGTTTGTAGCTTTATCCGATTGCATCTGAGCTTCCATCTCTTGAACAAAGATTTCCTTCCCTAGTTCATGACATCCTGTTCGAAAACTCTCACACAGTGCATGGTATAGGAACTTGTATTGATTCTGTACAAAAATAAATTCAAACTAGAAACGATCTCGTTACGAGTAACGAGTAGGTCTTCCGTCTGATTTGTTTTATATGATACGATGAAATATCGATACTTTTCACCAATCTGAGATCTCTTTGAAACTAGGTTTTTTTTTGTCTCGGAACCGAAAACGGACGAACGGAATGAAAAAAAAGTTGATATTTCTTAAACATTTGCCTAGTCAAAGACATCTCAATCAAATATCTACCATTCATAATAGTTTTGTGTCTCAATCACGTAGAGTGACTAAAATCTCGTGGGTATCAAATAAAAAAAAAAAGAAAGCTACCCAAGATATTTGATATATCTCACCGGAAGTAAAATACGTTTTGTTTATTTAGCATTGTTTAGATAACATACATCAGATTTTATACTAATATATTCATTCCATTTAAAAAAAAAAAAAGGTGCTTCCGGTGACGTCCGGAAGTTACGACGAATGAAACAAAATAGTGTAAACAGATACATAAACAGGGCTATCATCCCACAAAGTTTGGTTGTTCAAGTCGTCACCGTTTTTGAGATCTCGTGGATTCAATGTTTTATGTCTCGGGACAGGAAACGGACAAACGGAAGTGCTAAGTGAAAATAATAGTATTTCTTGAACATTAGAAAACTGTACTTTATTGTTTATCAATTTTATTAAAATTGTCAAAGAAAAACAGTTAAACTTTCAAACAACTTGATTTGTTTGAAACCTTTCGGTGAGGACCGGAAGTGACGGTTGACAAAATGAAAGCGGTTTAACGCATTTTCTATCAAATGTCTATCATTCATGTAAGTTTCTGTCTTGATCACTTGCACTTTCTAAGATCTCACGGGTAAAACATTTGTTTAAAAAAGGCTATCTGAGATATTTGAGATATCTCACCGGAAGTAGATTTTTTTTGTTTATTTAACATCGGATAGATGACATAAGGATTTATACTTATATTTAAAATCTATTTGAAATTAATTAAATGCGTAAAAAGAATTTTTTTGAAGTGCTTCTGGTGACGACCGGAAGTTATGACGAACAAAACAAAATAGTTTGATGACATCTACTAATATAGGTATATAATCCTACAAAGTCTGAATGCTCAAGTCCTAATCATTTTTAAGATCTCGATGTCACAAGTTTTTTGTCGCGGGACAGGATACGGACAGGAAACGGACGACAGGAAATGAATTTTTTAAAAAATGAAAAAACAAACTGCGAGATATTAATATTTTCTATCATTCCTGCAAATTTCAAGAAAATCTATCAAACCGTCTTTGAGAAATCTTGTGAACAAAAACAGGGGAATTTTTTTTTTCAAAATTCGTACCCAATTTTCAAGCCATGGCGAGCTCTAAAAAATGGCGCCACTGGCGTAAAACAAAATCAGTTGGAACATCTTCAAACTATGGTCTACCTACTATCCTGAAAATTTCATATTCATATCTCTGATGGTTTTTGAGTTTTTGTGTGCACAAAATAGGTCGTAAAAATGTACAAAATAGCCGATAAATCGGTACCGGAAGTGACAGGAAAAACATCAAAAATGTATTAAGTTCATATCAAGTCCAATCATCTGTGAAAAAATTGTGGAAATCGGTCGAATAGTTTAGAAATCGCGTGCACAAAATTTGTGGAAAAGAAAAATAATAATAACTAGATACGATCTCGTTACGAGTAACGAGTAGGTCTTCCGTTCAATTTTTTAAACGATACGATTAAAATATTAATGAAATTTCAGAGTTCTCCCTCAACCCCTCCCTTTCAGATAATGTTAACGATTGTCAATATCCTTTACAATGCTTAACAAAGTGTTGTGCTTTTTCACATAAAGCACATTAAAAATTTAAGATTTTTGTCCCCTAAAATCCCTAATTACGTCATCAATGGGTGTGGCAATGAGTTTAACAAACTGATATTGTTACGATCAACAACTTTGCTTCTATAGTGCATTATAACATCTTTATCTTTTTAAGTTATGTGTAAGATACTTTACGAGTGTCTTGGCCCCTAATTTAAGGGGCCAGCCCCCTTTTTAACAATTTATTCGAAAGGTCTCACGAATACTAACATTTTTTGTTCTTACACTTATCTAAAATTTTGTTCATTTTTGAGATACAAATGATTGAATATTTTAGAGGTCAGGCCTCTAGATCCTTAATGGGGACATACATTGGTGTTTTGATTAGTGGAATTGATTAGAATCATCAATGCAATTATTTTCTCTTCTACAATGCTTAACAAAATATGTCACCTTCTCTAGATATATTGCGTCAAAATTTAAGTACTTTGACCCCTAACAATCCTTAATTACGTAATAAATGGGCGTTACAATAATTTTTTCTGATAGAAATTGCTACGATCAACAACTTTGCTTCTATAATGAATTACAACATCTTTATCGTTTTTAAGTTATTTGTAATAGAGTTTACGAGTATCTTGGCCCCTAATTTTAGGGGCCAGCCCCTCTTTCTTAAGTTCATTCGAAAGGCCGTACGAATACTAACATTTTTTGTTCTTACACCTATCTAAAATTGTTGTTCATTTATGAGATACAAATGATTGAATATTTTAGGGGTCAGCCCTCTAGATCAATAATGGGGACATACATTGGCGTTTTGATTAGTGGAATCGATTAGAATCATCATTGCAAGCATTTTCTCTTCTACAATGCCTAACAAATTATGTTTCCTTCTCTAGATAAAATGGGTCAAAGTTTAAGTACTTTGGTCCCTAAAACTCCCTAATTACGTAATAAATGGGCGTGGCAATGATTTTTTCTGTTAGATATTGTTACGATCAACAACTTTGCTTCTATAATGCATTATAAAATCTTTATCATTTGTAAGTTATTTGCAATACAGTTTACGAGTGTATTGGCCCCTAATTAAAGGGGCCAGCCCCTTTTTCTTGATTTTATATGAAAGGTCTTATGAATACTAACATTTTTTGTTCTTACACATATCAAAAATTGTTGTTCATTTTTGAGATACAAATGATTGAATATTTTAGGGGCCAGCCCTTTATATCCTTAATGGGGACAGACATTGGTATTTTGATTAGTGGAATCGATTAGAATCATCATTGCAACCATTTTCTCTTCTACAATGCTTAACAAAATATGTCTCCTTCTCTAGATATATTGCGTCAATGTTTCAGGACGTTGGCCCCTAAAAATCCCTAATTACGTAATAAATGGGCGTGGCAATGATGTTTTCTGATAGATATTGTTACGATCAACATTTTTGCTACTATAATGCATTATAAAATCTTTATCGTTTTTAGGTTATTTGTAATACAGTTTACGAGTGTATTGGCCCCTAATTTAAGGGGCCAGCCCCTTTTTCTTCATTTCGGTGTAAAGAACTTTTGATTCTCTACTTCGTTTGTTCTATATGTCTTAACAAAATATCAACTGATAAAAAGATACAGATCAAAAGGTGTGAAAATTTTGAATCAAAATTCGTACCCAATTTTCGTGCCTAGGCGAGCTCGAAAAAATGGCGCCACAGGGTAAAACAAAAACAGAAGGCACAACTTCAGACTATGGTCTACCTATCCTGAAAATTTCGTTGTTATATCTCTGATAGTTTCAGAGTTTTTGTGTGCACAAAATAGGTCGTCAAAAATTTACAAAATCGGTCGTAAATCGGAACCGGAAGTGACGACAACAAAAATTTCAAAAACATATAAAATTCAGATTACATCACATCATCCGTGAAAAAATGGTTGAAATCGGTCCAATAGTTTTTGAGAAATTGCCTGCACAAAATTTGGAAATAATAATAATAATAATAATAAGAAACAGTACGAAAACAAAAAGGTCTTCCGCTGGAAACGGAAGACCTTAATAATAATAAGAAACAGTACGAAAACAATAAGGTCTTCCGTTGGAAACGGAAGACCTTAAAAAGAATGAGTAAATCCAATAAAGTATATTTGAAATTAAATGCATGCATAAGAAATGTGAATAATATCAATTGTTAATTCCACATTTGTAATCTGTAAAATATGTTTGTACTGCTTTTTTGCATACGACCCACCGGATTTTGAATCATGTTCATTCGGTCTTCTCTCATGGTATGCACATATTCCACAATGTTTATCTTGCCTTTCTTAACTCCTTGTCTGTGTATAGCATCTAAGGCTATAAATGTCCCAGTTCGTCCTATGCCAGCGCTTTGAAATAAGAAGTAGTAAAAACGATATAAAACATATAGATAAAAGAATAAATTAATAAGAAACGCGAGGCTACTTGATTAAAGTAACTTGTTATGAGAATAAAATTGTTAGTTTTGAACATAGAAACAATATTAAAGTTGTATGTTGAACATAGAAAACCATTCAATGTATATAACATAAACCTGCAGTGAACAACGAGTTTCTGTTCGGGATGTTGTTCCATTGCCTTTGATACGTAATGGTAAAACGAGAGGAGTTCCAGAGGGTTAGGCGTACCATGGTCGGGCCATGATGTGTACTGTAGGTGTGTTATTTGGCGGCTTTCTTGGGTCTTATAGTTAAGAAGAAAAATTATAGCGCATGCGGTTATAACCCACATATATCATTTTTGGATTTTCTGAATCATGATTTTCCCGAAGAAATTCATTTGATTTGTTAACAATAAAAAGCAATAAATTTGGAAATATCATTCCACATTAATATGTGAATGAATTCAATATTTGTTTTAAGATTTTAAAAACAAAAGAATTCATATTGTATGAAAATAAGTTAATGTTTCAACATAATTATATGCTACCTCTCTGTTAAACAACTTTAAGTTGTGGGTTGAGAAATTGGCGTATATTCTCTCTGAGAACAGTTGAACGGTAAACGTTTCCAGCACCATTTTACTCTCTCCTGAAGTTGGCCAGTATCTCTCGCATTTTATCTAAATACAAAAAAGCATACGATAAAAATGAAACTGAAGTCAACCAGTGAGTCAAGCAGTAACCTAAATATTTTCTCTGAATGATGATTCTACCTTATCTAAAAAAAATGCACTAATAACGAATTAATATGTGTTCGTCTGAAAAGTACATGGACTTTGAGCCAATTTGAAATATAGAAGATAAAAGATTTGAATTGCAGTACGATTTTCGCAAATTATTTAGAAAAAAAAACCACGTCGTGCATGAAATATCCTCGTCTGATGAAAAAAGGCCGGATTATTATTGTGGGTTTTTTTTGCAACCGGTGAAATTAAACACATCTGTCTTATCGTGCAAAGCAGTTAAAATAAAAGTGAAACTGTTCGATTTTTACAAAGGCATTGTATGACAATTATATAATAATTTTAAAGAAAGATCTCAAAGAATCGTAGAACAGTACACAATTTAACACTAGACCAATATTTTAAGAAGTTAAGTTCAACTATCATAGCAAACCTTGTCTCCCTCTTTCAGGTTGGTTACCATGGCAATAACAAATACGTTTTCCTGCCATACCATTTGCCAAAAGTCTCCAACTGTCTTAGGTTTAGGACCTGTTTGATAAGGTAAACAGATTATAGATACTGACCGTCTTCTTGATTAAACTTCTTCATTTATCACAGATCATATGATAATCGAATGCAAAATTCATTTTACCTTGGGATGCTATGTACACCGTATCACCATCGGTATTCTAGAAGCATAGGACAATATTATTTCTATTTCATTAAGAGGTGACTGCAATTCAAGTCAACCAATGAAGTCTTGTATATTCCAAATGTATTACGGTTTATTTTGTTATATTATAGATTTACCTTTATAAAATTAGCATTTATGTAGTCCCCGTTCCTTGAAGAATGTAGAACAACTCGAGAATGGTCATCTGAAATTTTTCAATTTGTGTACTAAATAAATCAAATGAAACATTAGCAAGCTGACTAAAACTAATACTTTCAAAGGTTGAATTTGTAAAGTAATTCTTACAAGGAAATGTTGTCTTGAACCTGTTTTTCGGAATATTTTCTGGCAGTTTTCCAACGGTGCAAATGATGTCAGATTGTTCTCCATAAGGTATAGACTTTATGAAATGTGAATGAAAAAAAGAAGAAAATATAATTAAACGTGCAGATATCTTAAAATGTTAACATTGGATTAATGCCAAAAAAACTAAATTTGTTTCTTCATAGAAGGTAAATATGCAACAATCGGACTTAAGATTTAATTTGATAAAATAAATCAATGTTCAGTCATCAATCCAATATTTTATTTGACATGTAAAACAAAACAAGACATAATTGTTCAATCAAATAATATTAATAAATCTTGTTTTTACGTTGAATTCTTCAGTAAAGCCTTTATCTGTATCCCTCTCTAAAGATTTGATGACAGACAGAAGATCAGATGTTTTTATGCTTTTTGAACGGATTTGTACAGTTGTGTAGAGAATCGTGTCGTCTAAAGACTCTGGAGACTCTTCATCTTCTAAAAAAAAGTTTCAAGGCACATTCGGACAAACGTAACATACAAATATCAAAAGAAATGAAAAAGGAAAAAGAACAAACCTTGATCGTCAATTTCTGGAAGGATATCATTGCGTTGTTTTCCGTTTTTTCTTTCACGTTTTCTATTAATACAAATAACAATTTTCGTAAATGTTCATGTTCTGTTTACAAAAAAATGGATTTTAAATTAAAGATATATGGTTCATGTTAAAAATGTACAACAACTA
The DNA here is from genome assembly GCA_016163765.1 of Magallana hongkongensis. Lineage (NCBI taxonomy): Eukaryota > Metazoa > Mollusca > Bivalvia > Ostreida > Ostreidae > Magallana > Magallana hongkongensis. The sequence continues at coordinate 78,230,489 of WFKH01011926.1, read as the reverse complement.
TGTCACCTTAAAAGAACCACCAGGGTAACAATCCCTATCACAATGAGCAACACACCAGCTAATGGACAGACAATAAGGAGAATGACGGCTAAACCTAGCGTACCGAAGGAAAATGCATCTATACGAAGAACACCTATAAAAAATAAATAAACCAAGTAAATTAACATGGTTTGATTATAAAGATATTTTTGTTCAAGTTACAATGAAGCAGGGTCAAAGTTTAAAAAAAAATTGAATTTTTTTTTTGCAAATGTTATTAAAAAACCACTTACTTGTAGAGCAGTTGTGTCCAGTAAAACCTTCCTGGCAACCCCCAAGACAACTGCCGTTGGTGTGATGACAGTCATCATTCGTTGTACAAAAGCCGCACTTGTACGTACAATCTGATCCATACCAACCACTATCACATGCTTTATTAATTGAAACGATTACTAGTAAAATTGAAAATGAATGGTTTGTTTAAAATTATATTGTGATTGGCAAAGGAAAGACTTTTCAACTTTCTATGTTAAAGACCTTAATTCTTCTTTTCCAGTTTAAGGCCTATATCTCATTTATGAATTGTACTGAGTAAAATTGCCGTATATAACGGACATTGATGATGCAAACATTTACTCAGTTTTCGTCAAGCTTTTAAAAACATGTACTGGTTTTACAGTAAAAAACTTTTTTAGCATTTGAAATTTTATTGCAAATGCATGTATTTCAAACAAGCTTGGTAACCGTACTCCAATTCTATTAGTACTATTTTTTCTTATTGTGGTTGCTATGGTTGTTTACCCTATTTTTCAAAATACTGAATTAAAAAAAGAAAATAGAAAAAAGGAAACAACACTTGAAATACCAAAGATTAAGATTATTGATAACATCTATTTCATACTTTTGTTGCATGATTTGGTTTCCCAACCCGCTGAACAACCTTGACACGTTCCGTCCTTTTTATTACAATGTTCTCCATCGAGACAATGTCCGCTACAGTTGTGTATGCAGTTCAGCCCGAATTTACCATTAGGACAATCTAAGTTTAAACACTGATGGTTTATTTTGGGAAGTAAATAAAAAACAAAACAAAACAAAAAAAATATATACATGGAAACATCAAGAGGACTCCAAATTCAGCTTAAATACAAAAACGACTGTCTGCTTAGATTGATTAAATTAAGTTCATTTTTTAAAATATATCATATAAATTATGAAATCATAAGACATATTGAACAGCTTTACTGTACCTTTATCGCACAAGGGTGTATTTTGCCATCCTGGAGCACATCCGAGTTTACAGCTTCCATTTATGTGATTACAAACAGTGGAATTGATGCAGGCTCCACACCTCTGAGAACAGTTCTCTCCATACATCCTGGCTTCGCATACTTTAGAATAGAAAAAAACAACCCAGCAAAATTGTTTATTTTTTGCATGTTTCTATCTCAAACAAGTGATATTGTGCATGAAAGGAACATACTGTTGAAACATTTTGCGCCTTGAAATCCATCAACACAGGCTGAGCAGCTTCCAGTTGTTTTATGACACACTTCTCCGTTTAAGCAGTTTCCGCTGCAGTTGAACTGACATTTATGTCCAAAGGTTCCATTTTGGCAAGCTAAACCACCGAGGCAATAACCACACAAAAATATCATCTAACAGTATAAGGAGGCATTTTGTTTATGAGAACCCTATTTAGCTTCAACGAATAACATAGTTGTAGATTTGGATGTCATTTATTTTAAATTCATAGATCACATCACTTACGTGTCTTACAATCGTGTTTTAAAAAACCATCATCACATCCTTGCAGGCATGATCCATTAGTGTACTGACAAGTTGCATTATTCAAACAGTGCCCACAAGTTTCAGTGCAGTTTATTCCATATTTGTAATTCGGGCATTCTAGAATAATGAGTGTGTACTTATATAGGATTTAAATAGCCACAGAGTAAGAATAAATCATGTAGCGAATTGTCAGTGTAATAGTAATGGTTTGTTCCTTACGTTTACTACAGTTATGATCAATATATCCAGGCTTGCATCCATATAAACAGTTGCCCGTTGTTGCTATGCATGATGTGTTTTTACAGGACTCGCTGCATTTATTTTCACACTTAGGACCGTACCTACCAGATTGTTTGCATTCTGAAAAAACAGTAACAAAGATAACCACAAAATTTGACTGGTTTTAAAGAAACCAACAAAATATTAGCTTGATTAAAAACAATATGGACAGCACCATGTATCTATTTTTTCCATGTATATTAAGATTGTTTATGGTTTTTTACAAATTACATATAATATTATCTGCAATTATGTATTTTCTATGCATTATATGAGGTTATCAAAGCACTAAAACCAAACTTAATGTTAACCCTGATGTCTGATTGTTAACCTTTAAGGTCATAAAAATCAAAAAAAATATAAACAAGCAAACACTGACTCACCTTTACACAATGGGTGTCGGTACTCTATATTGGCACATCCTTTTTTATCACATTCGTCAGATTTTATTTCACAAACGTTTTTATTCTTACAGTGGTCGCATCTTTTCGAGCACTTCGCATCGACATTTCTTTCTTTACATCTCATTTCTTAGAAGAATTAATGTCGTTAAAATATTACAATGATGAAACAATTTGTTGATTTAGAAGATACTGTGAAATCTTTAGAATTCTTGGTTGCTGAATGTTTGTAGTATTCGTGGGTATCCCTATTTCACGAATTTACATCCTCGACGAAAACAAATTTTGAAAGAGTAAGTGATCTCACTGAAACTAAAACCTATGAATTTACGAAATTACATCCTCACGAATAAGCAGGAAAAATCCCACAATCCACGAAAATTGGCCCCCACGAATTAAAATGATTGCAAAGTATTAAATAAATATATTGATTAATAATCGTTATCAATTGAGACACATGCTTATACAGTCTTTACATTCAAACCGCTTGCAGGACATAGAACTAAACATAATTTTAAATAATCGGGAAAATTACAATTTTTTGTTTACGTGAAGGGGAGGACAAATACTGATTCTAACTAAAAAAAAAATTCCCCATGTGTACAAACTCTGTGTAGTCGCACTACATAATAATGTATGGTAGACTGTATTTAGTAAGCTAGTTTTAGAACCATGGTTGTCAGAATGAAAAAAAAAATTGCGGTGAATAAATAAAAAAAAATACTACTGGCTTACATAACTCTTTTACATAAAGCCAAACATGAGTACAGTGTAAAAGGAAGTTATCAATAATGAATTCGATACGCACAGAGTTTATTTCTAAATTTTGCAACTGTAGTTTTGTATTACTTGTTTTTAGTAGAAGCTTCTATCTTGATCCTGTATAGTTTTTTTTAAATTTATCTATATATTCATTTATTTATCTAATATTTAGTATAATTATTATTGTTTTTTTTCTTTTGCAGTTTGCTCTTGATGGAAACATTGGTAAGTACATGTAGCTACATGTAAGCTACAATAAGAAAGTATAACGTGCATTCTGCAAATAATGTTCAATGAAAATCATTGATTGGTCCGTAGCAAAATCTAAAGTAAGCACCCTGACTTTCAATTTAGCTCATTGTGAGGGAAATATAATCTGACACTATCAGTAATCTTCAATATTTCTAAATAGTGAATGATGCCCATACAACACAGATAACAACTTATAATTTTCTAAATTACATGAATTATGCACCATGCACAGACTAAACTTTATGCTCCTTTTTACTTTCACAAACAGGGGTTTTAGTAAAAATCTGATGTTTCTTTCCTTTTGAATATAATTTTAATCATTATTCATTTGATTTAATAATTAAATTATGATACCTTAAAGTTCAACGCATGAATACGTAGAAAATACGTACCAAAAATTTTGAATTCACAAATCTCAAGAATTGGACAGCTGTCGGAACCGGGTATATTGGATTGATATATCCAAACGTATCGAGCTGTTTTCTCACAGTCCTTCTCTACAATGGTAGGTAGTGTGACGTTTCCTGGATCTTCATAACACGAGGACTCCGGGGGTGGTAAGGTGGTGTCATTGGACACACGGAGAGAGTACCCAAGGAGTCGCACTGTGTTCAAGTCTGCCGATCCCCCTTTTGATAATGTAGGGGTTTTATTTAGAGTCAAACCAAATTGTTTACTCAATTAAAATGAAAACAACATGTAGCTATGACTAATTAGGATATTATTGATTTCTTATTTTACTTCATGGCCGTTACTGTTTCTTTTGATGTTCGAAAATGTATAACACAATTAAAAATCACATATACATAATTATGCATGGTTTAAAATCTAACATACAAGTGTTTTCGGATCAGTGCGTTTTTATTTCTAAACTTAAGTATAATCCAAAGCATATTTTCATCAAATATCATCGGTTTGGCTGAGCGTCTTTGTTAAACTTTGAACATCTCACATAAAGGAATTTATTAGGCAAAATCAAGTGAAATAAAAGCTACTAAGCTAAGCATTGTAATCCTTTATCATTTTACAAATTAGGTATTACTTACTATCACCCCTGTACCAGAATTTGACAGACTTGACACTGTAAATTTTTCCAAGGTCAATACGAAGCCACGCCTCTGTGATACTTCCCCTATCACTGGTGTGAGAACAACTTGCGACATTCTGGTCGGTATTACCGTCCACAGCTCGTGATGCCACGTAGTTTAAGTACGTTGTACTACTTTCTGCTGCTGTATTGGTATTCAAAACAAAAATAAAATGACTGAAATTCATTAATTTCGATCAACTGTTTGCACATTGTCCACATTTCAATAGCCAGTAAGGAAGTTATATGCCGATGGCCGTAAATCACTTTATACCAGCGTTAATAGCTTTCTTATGTACTTTTCTGACAATACAAATGTGATTTTATTATTTTTATGCCTTAAAACATCCTAATTACGCTGGAAACAGATTTGCAAGAGCCGTTTAAATATTCCGCGGACTTTTTGAATGAAAAAAAAAAGTACGCCACACATAGTATAACAGTCTATATTTATTTGATTCTGAAATTCTTTTTATTCAAAACTTTGCGAATAATTCGTATACTGAGTAATACTTTATATTGTGTAATCATGTCGCAAGTAAGCGTAAAATGTGCAACATTCACAGTTATTTATAAACAGAAAGGTAGCACGAGACAGTTTTTTTTATACAATTAGCTGTAGCCAGGGGATGTGCGTTTTCGTAACTAGAATTTCTTCAGTTCCCAATCAGCACAAATACCTTCAATTATCTCCTTATAAGGCCAATTACCAATTTCTGAGGAAAATCAATAAACAGAACATGTTAACAATTTTACATACTGTTTTTTCTGACATTTTGACACTCTCATTTTTATTTAATTTATGATTTTCAGCTTTTTCGACCTCTCCCAGCTAATTTCCTGCATAGGGGTGACATTTAAAACAAAACTAACTCCGTACCATTTTCATGCTTTTGTTTTAACATTAACTGACATTTTGAACTACCCGCGCATTAGTACAACATCCTTAGTAACAGGTGATCCAGAATAGAAATAAGCCAGGGGTGGCGGCAATATTAGAATGTGTCGTTTGGACGCTGGTTCGCGACTTCTTCACCGTTTACTTCTCAAATTTAAAGGTACAGTTGTTAAAAATTGAATTAGACATAAACTCAGAACAGAGGAAGTATGAAGATTGCAGAGGCAGGCCTCTTGGGGCCGTGGATGAAGCACACGAGGCAAGTTCATGTTCGGAGATCGACTTGGGATTGGGAGCGGTGTGTGAAATGACCGAGCATGCTGAAAATGGATTGTTTGTATTTTGCGGTTTTACAGTAAGTACACTAAAAGTGTCGCCCATATGTTTTCTCTGCGCCATCGAGATTGTAACTGCTAACAGAGGATTCATATTTACAGTTTATGTTTTATGTCTCGACATAGATTCTTTAACCTGTTCACAGTCTATAGTAACAGGGGGCCGAGCTGAATCAGATGGAAAAATGTTTCCTCGCCAAATGTTTCTACGAAAAGAGGCATCAGAATATTAAAGCCACACCAGAATACCACCATAAAGCCTAGATAGCTTAAAAGTAAAGCGCTCTGAAAAGAGAGATTTGGGTGCAATTCCCAATCTGGGTAAAAATTTGGTGTTTTCGTAGGCGTTTATTTTTACTATGTTGTAAAATTTATTGATTTTTTATTTATTTATCCTTTACATACCTTGAAATAGATTCAACTCCCCCTCCAGTTTTGTGCTTCTTTTTGTAGAAATTCATTTTTTCTAGCTTGAAATTGTTTCAGTTCCATTTGTGAGACATTTTTAAATTTATTTTTTTAAATTTGAAAAGATTGGAGCAGATTTTTTTTTTAATTAAAAAAATAAATAAATTATTTACATCTTATTTTAAATTTATATTATGCAAATGAAAAGGGATTAACTTCATAGTCATATTCTATTCATTTACTCTGGTAAACAAATGCATGCAAGTGTACATGTAAGGTTTACATGTAAAAAAAAAAAAAAGTAGTTCCGGATTGATGTTGTCAAAGGGGGTGTGTCCCCATACCAAGGTATGTTATACAATATAATACATGTCCCTCCATCTGTATCAGCCATAAGTATTTCAATATATATTTAGTGTAACAGAAGATTAAATTCCTGTCAGCTCCAAAAAAAAAAAAAAATGAAAAAAAAGGATTGTGCAAAAATGAAATATATACGAAAGAAGATTAATTATAAATATGTATTTTTATTAACATTTAGAATGTGTTGCACGACTACTATGACTTTGTATACAAAATTAAAGATATAATAGTAAAATGTATACATTGTATTGGAATATTGAAAGTAGAAGATGTGTTAATTGCTTGATAATATTCTGTGCACTAGACACTCTAGTTATTAATTTCTAGTCATTCTATTATAGTTTCGGTCTTGCTAGCAATATGCTTAATTATTTTGCTAATTAGGACCTTTGTGTGTAACTTTAAGAAAAGTAAAACTGTTGTATACAAAACAACAGAGCATCTATCATTGATATTTGTTTGACATATAATAAATGTCTGATTTGCTTATGCATCTGTATTTGAAACACCAACAAGTTTTCTTTTGTGTTTTTAGTAAATCACATCTAACCATGTTAAACACATTTCATATTTGGATTTAGAATACAGATGTGCATTGACAGCAAGTTAAATTATTTAATACAGTCGGTTCTAATAAAATATTTTTTGAAATATATGATTTACTGGATGAAATTCCGTACACGCGCGGGAAATAACACTTTACACACTATCGGGCTTTGTATTATTACACACTTTTTTATGTAAACTATGTCCGAATGTTTCTTTAAATTATTTTTCTTAACCTATTATTTTTTTAATTGAAACCATAAAGCAACTGTCTGGATACTTAGAGGAGCGGTTAAGAATGAAAACCTAACCTGAAATTTATTATATGTGCCTAAATTCTTTGTGTTGCAGCTAACTGGAAAAAAATTTACAAACTTGTTCGACTTTGGACTGTTTGCTCCATATGCAGTTTATCGTTGAAATTAAAAATAATTTCATTTTTGCATTATATATTAAATTTCAATCCTCAATCGCATAAGCATGCCCAAGGATTCGTATTTCAAAATGGGGAGGGATATGTAGTGCGTCGTATCTCTTTTCTAAATTTTATTCTTTTGGTCAAATTTCACTATAATTTTAACACTGTTCAAAATGAGTTTTCTTTTCTTAAAATTTCAAATAGATGGCTGTTTAAAAAAAGTGGGAGAGAGAGTTCCTCCCTTCCCTCTGAAGCAACGTCCCCGTTTTACGCGTACATCATTTATCCATATGAATTTTTATATAAACAGTAGAGTTGTAAACATAATCTGTTCATGCTTCACAACTTAATAATTATTTAAGACTACCTCTGTCAGTGGTATAAAAAACTTATGCAATCTAAAAACGCAAAATCAAGCATATTTATTTTTATATATCAAATGTGCCGATTCAAGGTATCTGCCAGATACATGGTGAATTCGCCCAAAACTTTCCGCAATGACGTTAGTTAGTCAACCCGTGTTCTTTGTTAGCCATAGCTCTAGAAAGTTCTTTTTATCAAAAGTAGAATCGCGCAACCCTTTACTTAATTATTCAGTATTATTTCATTACAAGTACATTATAGTATATTTACCTTTGTTTGATTAAGTGATTTATTGATACAAACTCTCCCTGATTTCGATCCACCGAAGCTTGTTCACCACCTTAATCTTATTTATGCTATTTCGGTCTGATTAATCGAAAATGAAAGTAGGTTTTTGGTTAACTCCACAGTAATTACTTATCAAGTATGATTCAATTGTAGAGCACGGACATCATCTTACACGTGTTAAGATATCAAAAGTGAAAGCAGTAATCTGGTGCAGGTATTTTGTAGTTTATTGGCAAACTGTCTTCATTTATAAGTTATGATACAAAACGTAGCGATTGTTACATTATGATTACGAAAAGATTTTTTTAGTAAAATGTGACCTTTTTTTCTGTTTTAAACATTTAACATCCAGTTGGAAAACAGGGCGGTCTGTGGTCACGCACTTTAAAAAAAACCCAAGTGTTTTGAATTTTAGACCAAATTAACGCCATTTGAGAAAAAAAAATCAATGTGCGTTAAAGGAAGAAGGTATCCTACCATCCTATATTCTTCCCAAACATTTCATATTTAGCAAATTGGAGTAAACGTAAAAGAACGGAAAATTGGATCAGCTTTGCTGTAAACAAAAAAAAAAATGCAGTGCTATTGATAAAAAAAGAGCTGGCCAAACAATAGTTTCCCTCATGGTAATTTAAAAAAATATGTAGGCGTCTCAACATAATCCTCCTAACAAATTCACACCAAATGAATCACTTTATTATAAAAATAAAAGAATTACATTGTAGAAACATTAAAACACTATCAACTCAAAATTAAGAACTTGTGGGTGGTTTTTCTTAACGATCTTATTGTTTTTAATTTTCATGGCTAGGTTAAATAAATTTTTTCTCATCATCCTTGTTCATAAGCACATGGTATTTAAGCTATTTAAAATATGTTATACATTGATCTCCATATTATAAATCATTTTCGTTTCTGAAATAGTAAAATGTGCTATACTAAACATAAAAGTAAATATGCTACATACATATTCACAAGGTAAACGGATAACAGAAATTGAGTACAATTGCTAAGCGATGCAGTTCAGGCACTATTTGGAGAATATACAAATCTAACGAGATGTACAATACAAATCTTACGAGATGTACAACACAAACCTTACGAGATGTACAACA
>WFKH01011926.1:78176612-78194652 GCA_016163765.1 Magallana hongkongensis | reverse complement strand
CTGTTTGCAGGGGGTGGGGTGGGGGGTCCTAGGTGTATTGTTTGGTAATTTTACTACATATTCTAATATAAATGATTTTTGAGTCTCTTGGGAATACCCTGTCACGTGATACTGATAAAAATAGATGAACCAGGAATAATACGAAAAAATGCATAGTGCAAGGGCTTAACATTAACAAATTTAATTATTTCTGTTTCTAACTTGTAAAATGAACATCGAAAATTTCGAAAAGTGCTGGGAGCTTGAAATATTCAAGTAAGAACAATTATTAAATTCAACATAAACAGTGTGTGAACAGAAATTTGCAGGGAGTTCCCACAATTAATGCTTATTTATGTGAAATGCGTAGCGATTTCATACAGCTTCCATCACTTTTTGATAGAATTGGGATATAATGGTAACACATGTAAAATATCAATATATTTGATAAAGTGTATGCCCTTGCACTACTGCATTTTATCTGATCCATTTCATTTTCGGTGTCATTTGCGTGAAATTCAAACGCAACACTGCTAAGATCATGATTTTAATTTCCATTCCTAAAATAATTAAACGCTGTGAGTTTCATTAAAATAATGTTAGCCTGAAGTCTCTGTTCACACAAGTCATCAAAACCAAATTTTTGAAATTGGAAAAAAATTAATTCATCTGTTGCCCTTACCAATAAAAATTGTAAAGGGGGGGGGGGGGGGGTTAAGTGTAAGTTTGTAATTTACACATTTGTTTTATAATGGTTTATGTTACTTTGCTGGTAAATAAATAGGAAATACATTTAATATATGATCAGGTTTACTTGTAATCATAATTAATAGTTTTTGTAATAATTAAAGAAAGCAACAAAAATCAATCTTAATCTAGAATTTATTATAATAATCAACTTGAAAAATACAATGTACTATAGAAAATGCTTTTCTGTGACAAACTGTTGAACAAGATTTTCAGCCTATTCAGTCATGATGAGGAATCTATGACAGTTGACCATATTCTTGCACTCTACATGTACTTCTCACCTTGTCTTTTTGATGTACATTGTAAGGAGGCAGTGCAGTTGATAAGAAAACCAATGCCTGAAATGATGAATATTTATCAATTTCAAATTTAATTTCAATAGATATCAATAAAAGATATTATGATAGGTTACATAAGAGTAATATAATTAAAAAAAAAAAACCAACACAAAATATACATTAAGTTAGTGGGTAAAAGAAATATTTATTGAGTACCTACTTTTTATATCAACACCCCAACAAAGTGTCTCCAGTGGACCATTTACTGCATTACTACCCTGAAATTGAATAATGTTTTATAATTAGCAAACTAGTGTGCTGAAGATAACATGTAAATGAAAAATTACTTTATTATTGTGCATACTAATGGCAGTTTTAATTTCATTAATATTATAACAGGCATAATCAAATGTTTATTCTTTAAAATGTGTGGAAATTCAGTTCAACACTGAAATTTTGTTTATTAAAACATCTTCCTAAAAAAGGCTAAATGAAATAACACATTTCGATTTACATAAACAACAATACAATCTTGTCTATATTCAATCCTGATTCTCACATTAATCTCTGTAGTGCTAGCACAGTGTTTGGACTTTCCATTGTTTACATTTTCTTTGAACACGGAGGACATGCGAGCTAATATTATTGCGATATAAGAGACCTGTAAAAAGCTACAATGAACCTCAATACTCTTTATGATCAACATTAGCGAATCGCAGAACATTTGCTTTGCTTGATCGAGTCACCAAACTAATGTTAAAACACAATATTACATGAAAAACAAATGTAAACAAGTAAACAAAATCGAAGCCAAGGAATTTCCCTTCGTTCCTGTTTCATCCTACAGTATTAGACAATATAAAACAATATCTAGGGAAAGAACAGATAAATCCTACCTTGTTCAGTTGAATCCTCTACCGATTTCCGTCTAGGCTGGTTGTACATGAGTTAAATTCCCAGATATATCACTGAAGTCCACATGTTTATTCTGATCACAACTGCAAGCGCCGATGTGACGTGGTCAACCTCGACACGTCATCAGACGACTTAGGAATTTCATAATTTCGCAAGATATAAAAAATAGTTGAAGTTTTTATTTCAGTACACCTTTCTTAATACAATCAAACCCAATAAATTATCATATTTATTTTGGAAGAAGTTTGTTAATTACCCAAATACAATATCTCGTAAAATCTCATGAATAAGGGGCGGGGCATATTCAAATTTTCCTAAATCACATGTGCTGGAGTTCTGATACCTTCCTTAACATAGCTGAGTTTATATCGAGTACACGTTGATTATGTGGGACCCTTCAAGGGTACAATGTTTTTCATCGTGGTTGATGCTCACAGCAAATAGCCTGAAGTTTTCTAGATGACATCTACCACAACATCAGCTACTGTGAATGTATTTGCCCGTCAAGGCATTCCTAATGAAGTAGTTCCCGATAACGGCCCACAATTCATATCAGTAGAATTTAAACAATTCATGGCACTTAATGAAATATTTGTACAGTCTTTTAAACGAGCAATCAAGAGTGTTGACAACGACAAATCTACAACACTTAACCAAACATTATGTGCTTTTCTTCTTAAGTATCGCACAGCACTACATGCAACTACAAATTAAACCCCGTCAATACGAACGCATGGCCGCAACATCCGTTCTCGGACCGACCTTGTTAAACTAAATACTACTGATGTTGTCCACAAGAAACAACATAAAGTACCGAAACATGTTGGATCAAACATCCAAGAATTCAACAATGGTCAACCTGTACTCGTCCGTGATCACAGGGAAGGAAGAAGATGGACTACAGGAAATGTTACGGCAAAAACCGGTCCACATTCGTATCAAGTCGATATAAATGGTTGTACATGCCGCAGACACGTGGACCAAATGAAAAACACAGTGCAACGTGATGATTTAAGTGAACCAATACCACCGGTATACGCACCTAATATATTTACACCAAGGGAAATCACTTCACCAGAACCGCTAGTTGATCCCGACAGATCAACCAAGTCGCCACCTGCAGATTATCCAGTACCGTCAGTTGCTGAACACTAAGAACTGACAGTACACCATGTCGTTACCCACAACAGATTCGTAAACCAACTCAGAAACTGGACTTGTGAAAATACTCATTTCATTTACTGTCTCAGTCGTTTCTAGTCAAATTGGTACTTGTGTTCATTATCTTACTAGTAGAACAATTTAGTATGTGTTTGTTTCTTTTCCTAAACATGATATTATATTTTGAACATTGTTGATGTTACCCAGAAAGATAACATTTCAATACAAAATAGTTTTCAACTAAGGGGGAGGAGTATTGTATATGTGTTCCGGAACCAGTCCATACCCGTTTGTCTTATAATAATCAATACGTGTACTACGCCATAGGTTTTGTATGTATGTATGTATCTTGTCTGTCTGTGTGTCGTTTAATAAAAACAAAATATCACATGTTCTGGTGTTGGTGACCGTTTATTAGGAACGGCATTCATTTGCATACAACAGTTTTGAATTATTTTATGTAAATGGTTTATGTACTTTTTTTTAGTGAAACAGAGATGGTATTTTAGAGCTTAAAGGGGCATGGTCACGTTTTGGTGAAATTCTATTTTGTTGATTTTATTACTAGTATTTACAATGCTTTAGGAATGCATTTTAAGGGATTAAATGAATTTTGAGAGTCAGTCATAGAGTTATAAGCAGGATACAGGGCTCACAACTCTTTGTCATGTAAACAAGGATCGTGCCTTTACCGTTAAATCCACGTTAGGCACAATTGGTTGGGTAGATATTTAGGTATTTGAGGGACCAGGCAAAATTTATAAAAATGATTGGACTTGTTTTAAAAAAATATGTCCCATCTCTTTAACATTAAAGAAAATGTGTCCCATGCCTTTAGGCTTAAAAAAGTTGCTGTCCCATGGGTATGCATCTTCATATTCATGATATTGTTGCAACAAAAATTACAAAAAAGTATTATGTAAACAATTACTTTATACTCTATTAATACAGTGTATGTACATGTAAGGGAATAACTCCCTATTAAATGTATAGAATGGCCACCAATTGAGTTAATTCACTAAATTGGCATATAATGATAGAAAGTTGGAATTTTCTATTCTGATTACATTTAATGGGCTTAAGTTAATCACAGAGATTAGAATACAGTACCGTCAACGCGGATCCCGTATTTAACCGCGCTCCCCCCGCGGTTAATTAATCCTTTCCGCGTTACACCATCGCGGTTAATTTATCGCGGTCCTCGCTGCAGCCATGTTTAAACCGCGGCGGTGTGACCTACCGTTGAACAAGGTAATTTACCTGTACGCTATTAGACAATAAGACGGCCACCTAACATTAAGAGTCATTCTTTACTGGCCATGTCCGATGTATTGCTTCATTTTACATTAAATGATTACGTATTAAATGCACAAAACTCCTTATTAGTTATTTTAGAGAAATTTTAATTAAAGAATCATCTGCACCCATTACAGTTTTCATGTAAATGTGGATAAAGCTATTATTTCTACATGTAGGACAAGATAAAAACTAAAAAAAAAAAATAAAAAAATACCGATTTTTTAATGATTTTAATCATTTATGACTCTAAATATTTTTAATCCATATCAATTTGTAGCATGTTTTACGGAACTGTCTCTCGATGCTCAAGACAGTTAACCTAGTCCGTTACAAGCACATGCTACCCGGTGAGCGTTTACCTTACGATCAACGGCATAAAATGAAAATTTTACTTTACCCTTAAAATACTACATGGCATTGATATCATTTTATGTGTGTTTTATGTGTGTTGAATATAAAGCTTCTACACATATGTTGTATCAGTTGCGAATGACGTTTCTCGTAACCAGCAAATAAATGAACATTAATGAATTGATATTTAAATTTTTGATTTATTCAATCAAAAATTTACAATTTTTTTTTATCTATTCATTAGATATACAGTAACATGTTTATATGATCGTCTTCAATTCTATATTAACAGTCGAAAACATGAACAATTTTTATGTTTTGGTCTCTACGTATCCTATCAACCTTTAAAATTTGCAACTATTTATTAAAGTAAACTTTTCGCGAGTAACCGCTGTTTTGTGAGATATTTGTATTTTAAAAATTTATCTTTAATTAGAATATTGGTATAAATGGTTACAGGATAGTCTATTTATATGGTTTTTTTTTATATTTGCTGAATTGATGGGTGTAAATACTAAACGATAACGGCACTTAACGCCGTGTTTTGGGCCCTATTGTTACGTTTATTCCTTAAACCATCACTCAATTGGAATGAATTGAAATATACATGGACAAATAATATCGCCAAACGGTATGCATGCTGCCTAACACGTCACGTAACCGGGTCTTGTATTCACAGTTACCAGGGGTTAGAAATCACGTGGTAAATTATAATATTCAACAGGTCAAAGTATACCGTTAACAACAGAGAACGCGAACGCAAAAAGAAACAGCTTTTTGTCTGTTTTACCATGAGCGCATGTTTGTCTATTGATCTCCTTTTAACATAAGCTTATATGTATAAATATACAACTACCATTAAAAGGAGAACAATAGACAAACATGCGCTGACTATGTATTAAGTTTGTAAAAAAAGTGGGCGTCCTCATTATCCTATGGAGATTAAAGAAAATGTAAAGACCCCTACCTATGAAAACGACTTTGCTCTTTGTAAATATGAACTTTATATTAATATAATTACATAAAGTTGCAGTTAAGACATTGGCAATTCCTACAATAAAAAGAAATATGCCCATTTTAAACATTTATTTCGTCGCAATTTTTAAATCTCCTTAAGCGCAGTCATCCTTTACAATTGTCATATTGTTTAATTTTGCATTTACACTCCCCCAATTAATTGAAATTGTCATATTGCAAATTGTTAATCGTAAATTTTCTTAGTGGGTATAAATACAAAATTTACAATATGACATATTGTAATTCCTTTACTTACACCAACCCAGTAAATTCATTATATGATAATAGTAATGGCAGCGGAAAAAGCAAAAAAAAAAAATAAAAAAAATTAACATGATCATAAATGGTAATTTAAAATCAACAATCCAAAATATAATAAAAGACCATAAATGCAAAAATAACAGTCTTAATATTGATCTTATTTACTACCAAATGTATTTATATACCAATCAAAATTTTGAAAAAAAGTAAGTAAAACCAACAGGTACCACCCATATTGCTTCCCAAAACGCCATCTGTTTATGTTTGTGCGTCCCTAGTTTTATGATGATTTCTGTTCGTTTTGCATTTATATCTGTTGGTTTTATATTTTTATTAGCCTGAAAACTGGTATTTTCAGTATTCTATATATGTTGCTGTGGTAATGTGCTATTATATGATAATCCTGCATGTAACTAAATATTTATAATTAAGAAGTTTGAAACAAATCGTTGCTTTTTCTAGTAATAAGACATTCTGCATAATTGAATATGCATGTAAATATATTGCAACTTAAGTTTTGTACAGAATGCCGACAGTGTAAGTTTGCTTCAATTTAAGTCTAAATGGCTTGTATCACAAAATCTTCACAACAGTAGTTCATAAACCATAATTGATTTTATCACTGAAGTGGTAAATTACAATATTTATGGAAATATTGCAGTTCATTTTGCTTTAAGCAGAGGATCATGCTCAGGGGTAAGGGTAGGTGGCGATTTTTTGGAGTTTAAATCTCGTTCAGGAAATTCACGACTCAAAAGTAACAAGGATCTGTTGTAATCTTTTAAGACTATGCACATGCAGAAAGCCGGTGTAAAGCAGAATAATGACCTCCGTACAATAATGACCCGGTCATTATTCTACGGGGGCATTATTCTTCTTTACACCGGCAAATGCGTCATAAATGTCAAATACCCTCTAAACACACCCACGAAAACGTTTCTGTTTAGTGTTTGTATCTGTATTGAACACATTATTTTTTCTGTCAAGTCGAGATCAATAGCTAATTATTCATCATTTAATATAGTTTATCTGGCATATTTAAGAAAAATTGTTGTTAAGTTGAATTAGTTAAATAATTAAATGATTGCGACTTGTCTAATAAAAATATCATATGAAAACTGTTCATTATTGTTCTGTCAGTTAATTATCATAACTTCTCAAAATAAAGTTGTAGCGATTTGCCGGAAATATTACATAAACGGCCGGTATTGGTTTGACCATCTTCGCAAACCATGGCCAACATGAACGATCATGTGGGAGAAAAAAGGGTGAGGTGCGGGATGTCAATTTTTTTTTTTTTAAAATAGGTACATTTAATTTGTTTTTGTTGTGGTGCATTCATATTATTAATAACAAATAAAATACTTTCTTAGCTACCCAAAAATTTGACAGAAAAAACACCAAATTATCTGTGAGCCGTGAGTGTCAAGGTATTGGAAATGAATATATCCCAAAAATTTATCAGCCCTCCCCCCCCTCCCCCGCCTTCCCATTTAGAACCAAATGGTCGTCCTCTTAGCTTTATCTACACAGTTGAATAACAGGACACAGAGTTCTTAGTCTTAATAACAAATTATTGTAATCGGAAAAATCAAACCCCAAAAAACATTCATTTCGGCATGGGTATCAGACAAATATGGAGCCGAAATTTTTAATCAGCTACATCTAAATTGCGTCGAGCAAGTTCCATTTCAAAGACTGATTAAAAACCTGTAGTTGGCCAATTTTCAACGAGTTGAAGTCATCAGAGATTAGATAAAACTGTTTTAAGCTGTTAAAAAATGACCCCGGGTATAAATTTCACGTCATTTGGACTCAGTTTACAACGTTAAAAAAGCCCCCCCCCCCCCCCCCCCCCCAATAATCAACGTTGAAAAATGAAACCCGGGTCAATTTTTAACCCGGGTCAATTTTCTTTGTTTCAACGACATGATCGCTATTGTTTAAGTAGTTTTAATTCAACCAACTTTAATTGATATTATTTGTTGTTCTAATATATCAACAAACCCACATGTTCAACTTAACAACACGTTAGTGATTCAATTGTACTACAGACCACAATAGCAAATAGTTTTATCAATTGGACCTTTTATGTTTATGAAATGCCGCTAAATGTTTTACAATATTTTTTTAATTTCGTAAAATTGCTTTTCTTCAACTAAAAATATCTAGCACAACTCCTTTTTGTTTAATGAAGATCCATTTGGATTTTGAAGTAAACAGACAGAGTCATAAATTTTATGTATTTTGTCCGTATGCGACTATTTCATTTCAAGTAAAACGGCAAAATGTCAAGGACAATGTAAGAATGGTGTATATTACAATAAAGGGCTATATTTTATATTATCAAATATCAGCCCCCCCCCCTCCCCAATTTAAAAAAAAAATTATATAGCATCGCATCAAAATCAAATCTTTATCCAACATTATACAGAGGTTGTCTAACACATTAGACTCAACATTAGTCACCATTGTCCATGAGCTGTCCACCTATGACGTCACAAAAGTAGGCTAATCCCGCGATCTTGTTTGCAAATGTAAATATCGTCACTTTTCCTTGATATTTTGCCTTTGTAAGTATAAAGCGCAGGTATACTTAAGTACGATTTTAAAAAATTAGAATATAATTATATATGTGCTCTTTGTCGTAATCGGGAAAAGACGGGAAAGTCCGTAGACAATAAGGTGAATAATTATGGTCTAACAATTAGTATGAAAAAACGTCAGTCAGCATGCGACCAAGTGGAAAATTGTATTTGTTGACAAGGTCGTTGTATCGACTATAGAACTTACGAAAAGATGACTTCAAACGAGACTGTTGATCGTCCTGTTTTATCAACTTGTTTTTCAGTAGCTTGCCTAGCCTTAGAAACTGTTCATACGAAGAGCACGTCCTTGTGTATCGAATTAACTGAGAGACAAAAACACCATATGCAGGTGATGAAGGTATATTGCTACATAGGTAAGGAAAGTTGACTATAGAAAAATTGAAGTCATCGCGTTTGTCATAAAGTTTTGTTGGTAGGTTACCATCAATGTCCATTTCCAGTAAAATATCCAAATATGAAACAGATGACGCAGACTCTGTGGTATCTTTAATTTCAAGTTTACTGGGATATATCGAGTCGACGTAAGTATGGAAATCACAATTGTTAATTGATAAAACGTCGTCGATATACCTGAATGTTGAGTTGAAAGCCACAGCGAGTAATTTATTTTTTTTACGTATAAGGTTTTGAATAAATTCTGCTTCATATGAATACAAAATAGGTCTGCTAACAATGGGGCACAGTTAAATCAATTTCATCATTAAATTAATAAATTTGCAGCAATTTTGCATTCTGTTTTTATAAAATAACGTTAAGTAATCTGACTAATGTAACCAATTTTTAAAAAAAAGAATATTTCTCTATTAAAAAATGTATTTTACATGTAGACAAATGCAGTTACCATAGTATATAAAATCTCTTTAAAGTTTATACTCGCTCCTGTCCAAAAGTGATAGTTTAGATGTATTACCTAGTTGAATAATATCCCCTTTCCAATTGTCACCATTAACATCAATGTAAGATATGTAAATTTACATTTGACTTTCAAATAACATCTGTTATTGTTAAGTATGTTGAAATGAACAGGAATTGTATCACCTTTTTATTGTATACTATTATATGCATCAAAAATGTAAAAACACATGTAAAATTAAAACATTTTTCACGAAATATTTATCCCTCTTCAACTAGCTTGGTGTGTTTGAATCTTTTAAAATTTAAAGGCAGACATCACACTTGTAGGTTTTACTGTTTTAGCATTGTTTGATAAAAGGAGACTAGAAACCAGAATAGATAAGATACTCACTAAATATAATTGTCAGCTTCCTTTTTCTTGGAAACAACAAACCATATGCAGGACGGCATGTCTGATTAAAAATATTCTACAAATCAACCAATTTACCAAGAAAAAGCAGTTCTTAACATCAGTGATGATTATTTCAAATATCTGTAAGAAATGTTTAAAATAAATTGCAAAAGGTTTCATAATATATAGGGGAAATATTAACTAATGCTTTTTATGAAAATCAAAAGGTAGAGGGAGGGTATACATGTAAGAATATTTTTAAATGATGCGATGCTTTTATCATGATAATATCGTGTAGGATTATGTAGTATTAAATACGGTTTCTTATTAAAGGAGGTTGAACAGCAATTGACCTAAAAAGATTAAGTAAAGATGCTTTACGGAAGGAGAGCCCTATTAACCTTTGTTAATTAGAGGATAGTGAAAATGGTGGGTTCACTTAAATGACCATGTTTTTCTTAAACCTCAATGTAATTGGCAATATGAGGCATACTTTTTCTTAGAATTGCATAAGTTTTCTAAAATTAAGACAACATAGCTTTTCAGAAAATATTAGTGTAAGTTAAAGGTAAGTTAAAGGGGCATGGTCACAATTTTGGTCAAAAATTATTTTTCCGATTGTAATGTTTAAAGTGGTTTAGTAAAGCATTTGTAATAGGCAACCAAAATTTGAGTGTCAATCGTTGAGTTATAAGCGAGCTTACAATTCTTTGGTATGTAAACAAAGCTTTTGTTTACATTTTGAGTGTTGAAGTGAAAAATCCAGTTTTAGACTTAAAATGAATGTGTTAAACGTTAGGAACTGTTTATTTATGCTTAAAATAAATAGGAAGATATACAAATCAGCTTGAAAAAGATTTTTTACTGGTATATTGAATCTATGTAAACAAAAACATGACACGAGCCTTGTTTACATAACAAAGAACTGTAAGCTCTGTATCTTGCTTATAATTCTACGACTGACTCTCAAATTTCATTTTATTACTAGAAATGCATTCCTAAAGCATTGTAAATTATAAATTCAGAAAAATAGAATTTGACCAAAATCGTGACCATGTCCCTTTAAAGGTTGCAAGGGACAGTTGCGGATGAATTTTTTTAAAAGATTTTTTGTCGCTAAGAAAATTAATATGTTTTTAAAAAAAGGATAGTTTCGCTTTAGTTGAAAACTGTAATTCATTTTTAGAAGTGTTTGTTACATGTGTACTTAATGTTAAAAAAGAGTGTTTGTCTTCTGCTTTTCCTTTATGAAAAAGGTCATTGTATCATGCCTGTTTGTACCGGTCCCATCATTGTAATAAATTTTGCCGGTGCTTCTATATCAATAGTTATGATTTACCGCAAAAATTATAACACATGTATCTTTTAAAACGAAGGTATAATTTTTTAAAGCATGGTGAAACATTGAAAGGAGAGCTCGATCTTGATATTGCAGGGATCGCTGGGCACGTTTTCCCGACATGAAATCATCACGTGATCTCTGTGTTATATAGATATAGATATATATAGGGTAGCTGCCGCTCTAAGTGACAATCACCAGCTGCCTTGCAAATGATGCATTCTGAATGGTAGTAGTGATACCTATAAACACAGTAAGTATCTTATATTTTAGTACCTATTTTCTAAGTGTATTTGGTGGGGGGTTTTTGTATAAAACAATTTCGTTTTAACAAATTGCCATTTCAATCCTGATATCAACTATTATATCTTATGCCAAATTTTAAACATTTAGAAACGCGTTTTTAACAAACGACCTCTTTATTTTAATTTGCTCATTTATATTTAGAATGGTTTATTTCAACAACTCAGTATGAGTGGGTTTACAAAATATGAAATAATAATTTTATATGCACATATCAGGGATGGAATGGTGTTTCTCATAAACTGATGACAGAAAGAAAAAAATATATACTGTGAAGTTGAATTCATTGTAGCTCAGTCTTGCCGGTATTCATGGTTAGCCCTCCCCCACGAATTTATATCTTCGATGAGAAAAATTTAAAAGAGTTTTCTTTTTTATTAAAAGTAAAAACCGGTATAATACAATTCCAATTTACATATCAAAATATCTTTACAACAATCAAGTACATGCATATATTACACGTCGGAAATTATTTTTTGTTTCTCATGCTATTTTGTAATATGATTTTACCTTAACATCAAAAGTTACACCGTTACATTTACTAATACCTGTAATTATTTATTTACAACCTAATTTATTTTTAAATCTGCAAGTAAAACGATACAAATTGGAGTGCAACCTTGATATTGCGGAAATAGTTAACCACAGTTTATTGGCCATAAAGTGACCACGTGATTACTGCGCTTTAAATAGAGTGCTTGCAGCTTTTAATGACAAGAAAATAATCAGTTCTCATGAAAAAAAGAATGGATTCTCCAACAATTTATCTTATTTCATTTATTGTAAAGTTCGTAAAATACTATTTTAAGTATATGCGTGTTAACATTTATATATATCTAAGTAATTTATCACAACAAATATGTCACCTCAATCTAAATGTAAAAACAACTAGAGCCAAGCTTGTTGCAAGAAACGAGAAGGTCTTCCGTAACAGCTTCAAGTCGAGACAATCTGATAAAAATCATATCCTTGATCCCCTCCTTGTTTTTCTTTTTTCACTACAAGAGGATATTGTAACACAGCACAAAGGAAACAGAGTACAAAGTTCAATCAATTTTAATAAGGTTACGAAACAAATAATAAAGTTAATAGTATTTCTTCCGATTAACAATTCAGAAAGATTCACACATTTATATCGAAAGATAGTTCAATAATAAACCATTGTCCTTGGAATCAAAGCCAGTAATTAAGAAATTAAAGACACAGTCCAAACGTTATTGAAACACGGGATTATCAGGGAGTCTCTGCACGGGGAACCTTCCTCACTGGTGGTGTATTGAGGACTGATCTATTCTGACCAAGTCCGAGTACATATGCGTCCGAGGAAACAACGAATGCTATGGCTCTGGGTCGTAAATGCCAGGTGAATGTACTAAGATCAAAGACTCTTCACCCATTACTCTGATAGTTCAGCCATAAGGTTCCACGAAGCTGGCGACCACGTCAATCTCAGATGGTGTATTTAGTACCGAATGTCTATTTATGATCTCTGACATGGTCATGGTGTCCTTGGGTTGTCATCAAGTGTTGGTACGCCATCCATCACTCCCGCGTAGAAGGTAAAGTCAGTGACCATATCCCTCGAGGCGTCGTATACTGATGTCCAGGTAACGGTCCGTGTCCGCATGATCAAGCACGGCTCTGGTCAAATGCCTGGGGGCAAGTGCGCTTCTCCGTACAGGTGTCGATTAATGTCCATGCAGACAAGCGTAAATAGATAGGTGAAAAATAAACAAGGATAATAATAATAACAACACAATTGGTTGTAGCTAATTGTGTTACAATATGAAGAAACCCCTCTTGAGGTCACCTCCTGTTGAACTTTTGTTTATAAATATACATTAGTTATTCTAGCCAATCAGAGCAAGTGTAAGAACCGGTAATTTCGGGTTACAAACAAAAATGGAGTTTTACGACGAAATGATGCCACATGTTCTCGAATCTCTCGGTATCAGCAAGTAAGAGATGGAGCATAATATGATATTAGACGCCCTTAGAGAATCCAAAAAATGTATTGTCATAACTTCCAAATCACGTAACTGAGGTATGGAACGGACTATTTCATTGATCAAAACAAGGTTCACCAGGAGACCTCAAGAGGGGTTTCTTCAGATCATCGTATAGCGACAATAGAAAAACAAGGAGCGGATCAAGGATCTGATTTTAATCAGATTGCAAGTCAAGAAAGGATTGTCAATCAGTCTTTTTAAACAGGCATACTGTTTGTTGTAACTTTATGTCAGTTGTGCGCACAGACACCTTCGTTAACATGCCAAATATAAACAGATACATGTTAACATGTAAAGCTTTTCACACTCATATAACACAACACTAGCAAACTTACTTGTAACGACATTTATAAACAAACGCTTTTTCAAGCGGCAGCCATATCGAAATCCTAACCGTTTTCGAGTTATTTAGCAAACAATTTCAAGGTCTATTCATCGTTTATTATAGGGGCCGGCCTTTTTTATGTGTGTATTACCTTACCGATGGACATAAAAAAAAATAGGTCATTGACCTTAATTTTGTTGGGGTTTGTGTCAAAGTTTACTGCATGGTTCATTTTTCTTCAGAGATATCATTGAAAAAAGGACATAAATATTTATTGCCTGACGTTACATTAACTGCTATATATATAGATATTGTTAAGTTAATGCATTAATTCAATATCTACCCCGGAATATAAGAATATAAACTGCTTTTCGCCGTTGTATGATTCATAAACCGTGGAAATATAACGGACTTGTCGCAAACAGAGGAAATTCAAACTATTTTTTCTTCTTTATTTTTCTCAACTTAAAATATTTTTGCATCACAAACTATGATAAGTATAATGAAAATTTTACCATTTTCTCTTATTCTGATGCCCGTAATTACGACAGTCATATTTTTAGCATATGCGCGGTTTCTGCGCAGAGGTGCGAATGATGCGAATGCTTGAATTGGGTCCGTCGTCCTTAAAAATGTAATTTTGTTGACATAGCTTTCTGATTGGGAAGATACACAGGACTGTGGCTGCAGACTCTTCCAATACATTGATGCTCAGTTTGACCTAGAAACTGACCGGTTTCATAACGTCTTCGAATATTTCTAACAAGAACTGTCTTATTTCTTCCCATAATTCCAATTTGCGCAAGCGCAATTGAAGTTTTATCCTCACTTAATATAGTCAGCCCGAATTACACACGTGCACAGTGATCCCACTTTTTGCTTTAAACACTTGCACACTAATGCTTAATTGTTACATCCATTACAACGTTTTCTTTAATTGCGAATTTGAAGGTCGTCACATTATTAATATGTATTGATAATTTTTTTTCAATGAAAAATGGTATTGCTAGCTTCCATTGTTGACTGCTCTGTTTCGGATGTTGTAACCTTTAAACCTTAGATATGCCTGACGTCATGATCGCAGGCAATAATAGATCGATGCTGAAAATTTGACGAAAATCCAACGACCCATCTCCGAGAAATCTTCTGCACAAAAATTGTAAAGAAAAAATAAAATAAAAAAATAACTAGATACGATCTCGTTGCGAGCAACGAGTTGGTCTTCCGTCTGATTTTAGAATAAATTAAACTCATCATTTTTAAGATAAAATCGTTAGTCTACGCAAAAAATACGATTTTTTTTCCACACTCGGGGCTTGAACCCGGGTCGCCTGGGCACTGTTTACGACTATAACGACTGTGCTACTCGGACTCTCGCTTCAGGACTTTAACGCTTAATACCTCGAGAATGCGCTGATCGATTTTATAACAAATACAAACATATTCTGAATCAAGAAAAGAGTCACTATTAATTGTAAAAAAAAATAAAAAGCTCAAAAATTAATTTTTTCAAATGTCCTTCTGGTGACAACCGGAAGTGAGGGCTGACATTTTAATTTTGACCAAAGTGCATCAGAAAAAATATAGATCCATCATCTCTGAAAACTTCACTCCTATTTCTTTTTTAAGAAACCTGACAGACAAAATGAGCTTTTTAAAATCGTTAACGGACGATAACTTCCGACCAGAAGTGAATTTATAAAAACTGTTATGGCGGTGCAAACCTCAGATAGAAAGGCATCATCCCTGAAAATTTAAAGAAAATCGCACAAGCTATCTCCGAGAAATCGCCTGCACAAAATGTGTAAGGAAATAAAAAAATAATAACTAGACGCGTACTCGTTGCAAGCAACGAGTGGGTCTTCCGACCGATTAAAAAATTAGATAAAACGTATTATTGTAAAGATAAAATCGCTAGTCTATGCAAATAAATAAAAAAACGAAATTTTTTTTTTTCGGTATTCGGGGCTTGAACCCAGGTCACCTGTGCACGTGTCCACGACTCTATCGATTGAGCTACTCAGACTCTCGCTTCAGGATTTTGACGCTTAATATCTTAGAAACGCGTTGATTGATTTTAAAACAAATAACATATTCTGAATCAGTAAAAAGGTCACTATAAGGTGTAAAATCCTCGAAGAAAAATTATAAAAAATAAAAAAGTCGAAAAATTAATTAAACGACTGACATTCTCTTGACCGAGGTTCACCAGAAAAACGATGGATCTATCATCTTTCATAAATGGCTTAGATACAATCAACTTCAGATAAAATTGCGTTAATCTTGAAAATCTGAATGAAATCGATTGACCCATCTTAGAAAAATCGTCTGCACAAAATCGGTAAGACAAAAAAAGAAAAGTGAAAAAGAAACAAAACAATATTAGAAGGGTCTTCTGCTGAAGATGAAAGACCCTGATAAAATTGAAAAAGAAACAATAAAATAATAGAAGGGTCTTCCGCTGAAGACGGAAGACCCTAATAAACCTGAAAAAGAAACAATAGACTAATAGAAGGGTCTTCCGCTGAGACGGAAGACCTTAAAAGTAATCATAAAGAAAAGAAACAATAGAATAACAAGAGGGCCTTCCGTTGAAAACGAAAGATCCTAATAACGAAAAAGAAACCGTAGAATAACAAGATGGTCTTTTGTTGGAAACGGAAAAAAAAGAATAATCAACACAATCCATATCAAAAAGGGAAAATCAAAATTCCGCTTTTTTGACCCTGTTTTTCACATCTGCATCCATTTACACCCCTTTTTTGCGAAAAATTAGCCTTTACAAGTCAAAGTTCATGGAATTTTCCTGAATCATTGACATTTAAATGCATTACACAGACATTTAAAATGTTCCTCTTATCCATTTAAAAACTCATGAAGCATAAGAGGAACGTTCCTCTTCTCACTTAAACTGAAATCCCTACAGTTCAATCTGAGGAACGTTCCTCTTTTTTTTTCAACTAAAATATTCACAAAGCAGCTGAGGAACATATCTCTTTCACCTGACTTAAAATCTTGACAAGTCATCTGAGGAACGTTCCTCTTTTCACTTAAACAGAAATCTTGACAAGTCATCTGAGGAACGTTCCTCTTTCAATACAACTGAAATCTTCACAAAGAATATGAGGAACGTTCCTCTTTTCTCTTTAACTGAAACCTTTACATGGTACCTGAGGAATGTTCCAATTTCCTACATTTGAAAGTAAAAACAGCAAATTAGTTGAAATATAATAATCTTAAATTAAATAAGCATTTAAACATGTTATACTTTACGTAAATATTAAGGATGTTAACAAGTACTCGAGTACTTGACTATCGCTCAGTCCCGATGATGATCAGCTAAAATTTTCTTAGTCGATTACAATATAAAGTAAAAAGAGTTTGAATTTTTAATATTTTTTATCGCGGCATTTTTGGGTTACAAATCAAAATAACAGGGTTTTTTTTTTTGTTTTTTTGTTTTTTTTTTCTACAATTTTGGTCGGTCTGTTCTATCGGTGCCCCTTGTGCATTTTTTAAGCGGCAAATACATGTATATTAATTGGTGTCAAAAATTGATCTTGTATTGTAGATCAAATTATTATTAATTGTTTTCAATAAAAGTACATAGGCATGTAATTAAGAATACCAATTTAAATTTTCTTTTAATATTCAATATCAAGTTTATTTAGTAATTAGATTAGATATTTATACAATTAAAAATTTAACTATATAAATAATTGTCTCAGTGCAAATGTTTTTATAATTATTAAAAACATAAAGCTCGCATCCATCAAACTCAGGATTGAGTTCCCATGTAGAGCTGCATTTTCCTGAAAGCACTTTCACTTAATTCGGTCTTTGATACATGGTTGACAAGAGCCAAGGTTTATCTTCTGTTCTGTTTATCTTCTGTTCATATTGTTTGACTGGCTGGATGGCTTCTTAACTTTTCTGTGGCCCCTTTGATTTCCTTCCAGGGGGATGTTAAGATCTTCTATAGAATCTATGTATGATACATATTTGCATTTTAACTCATCATTGCTAAATAACTTCCTGTTATTTCATTTCATAATGAAGATCTGGCTGTGATGCTTTTTTTGTTAATTACACACAAATTCTCAAAATATACATTTAAGTATTGACATTCTTTACGAAGAAATACCTAGTATATATATTAAAGGTCACATAAGTTTCTCCCTGCTTAACTTGAGAGAGA
>WFKH01011926.1:78146744-78174972 GCA_016163765.1 Magallana hongkongensis | reverse complement strand
CCCCGCACAAAAAAATCAAATGAAGAAAACACCTAACATTTCTCCCGTAAAAGAAAGGCTTATTTCGTAGAGGGATAGGACAAATCATCCAGTCATTCTGTAATTGAGTATTTATGTAGTATTTATGCCTTAGTAATTCTCGGGCATGAAAAATTTAATTATCACAGTGCACTAGCTATAACAATATACCCGCTATCCATCTGCGCGTGAAAGATAATCTAAAAAAATGTAAAAATTAAAAGTCCACACCAAAGAAATTAATTGAAGAAATATATATAATTTGATAGTTCTAATGTTTTCAGTTTAGAAGCAAAGTGGATATATTACAAGGAGAGGATATACATACATGTATTAGGCTATGCCTGTTGTCCAATCCTATTGAATTTATTCAATAAAATATGCTTAAATAAATTAGAAGTTAAGTGAAAAAGTCTTAATGATACGCGTAATCTAGTATTTTTGTTCAACTTTAATGTGCATATCATTCATTTTAATATAACATAAACAGTCACCATTAAGTTTGTTCCTAAAACATCAATTTACCTGTCTTAAAGTTAAAAGTAATGAACTTAGGAAAAAGTTCTTTCCTAAGATATAACTTAGTCTTGAGTATGCTTTGTGAAATGGGCGCCTGTGCACTCATTAGATTAATCCTTTCACATTTGTACAGGTTACAACTGTGTGACAATTCATTTTGGCAGATTAATCATACATTTAATATTTAACTTTTTCTTAAATAGAGCATGTTTCTATTCCATATGACTTAATATCTGTTTATGATTTTCCTATTTACAAAGTCTGATTTGTAAGATCTAAAACTCATATCATGTAAATGGAGTTAATAGTGTTACTGAATTCATTGTCCCAAGAGGGCCATTTTCCTAGCAATGGTTTAGATAAGCATTTGTATGGGAAGTTGATAATCTGTAAAATGAGAAGTGGCTAGCAGATTACACTGTTTCAAAAGAGCCTTGTGGGAGTATTAGTCCCAGAAGGACAGCTATAGTATGAGATTATTTTAAAATTAAGAATAACAAACCTGAATTTTCAAGCATCTTCCATCTCGATCAAGTTCTGTCCAAATTAATGCTCCCCATCCACTAGACCAGCAAACAATTCACATGCAGTGATTTCAAATCAAAATCCACCAGGCGCAATAATTTGTCACTTCCAATCATCATAACCTATAACATTACATTATGATTATATTTTGATTTTGCACATCATTTTCAAAATTTAATGATTACAATAAATATTTTAAATATCAGATAATCAAGGATTTTTTATCAAATTAATTTATATGCTTTAACTTTGCAATTACCTTGATTGTAGTGAATTAGCAGAAGAGCAAAAGAAAATTAGTTATGTATTTTAAACGTTTGAATATAATAAAAGTATGTATTACCTTGATGCATCCTGCGATGTTTGCAACTGCAATTTCCAAACAATATTTCCGTTCTGCTTCATAAAGTACACATGCAGTGTTAATCTTAAAGTTTTAAGTTTGCGACCACATGTTGCATCTGTTCCTAAAGCAGTGTCTCTCAAAGTTCACACAGTTACTATTATTAGCACACCCCTAACATCTTATCAGCATCCAGTTAGTGATTGACATCTGATAGAAGACCTTAGCATGTGCATGTAACAGCAAGTTGTTACTCAGCTTGAATTGGCCGGTGACATTAGCAAACCTTAAGATTCGTTAAATGATGCAGAGGAATATGAGTCTTTAGGCCATGGCATATCTATTGACCATGCTGAGAAGTTATTTACAGGATATACTCGAGTAAAATTAGATAATTTCTAGTTGATAAACATGAAGTACTCTAAGAAAGCCAAAAAGTGAGGGTTTTTTTTACCTAAAATTTCCTCCTTAAAACCAGAGGTAGATTTGTAGATGTATCAAAACTACGAGTACACTATATTGAATTATAGCTCGTGTATGTTGTCATTTTATTAGGAAGGGGGTGGGAGGGGGGCGTAATTGTTAGCTAGTGTAAGATATAATTTAGATGTGTATTGATATAATGATTGCAGTTCATATGAGAACTGCAAATTCAACATTTTACATCCTAATGTTTGTCACTATCATCCAGCTCAAAGAATTTAACAAATGCAAATTTCTGGTAACCTGATTGTTTTCTCAAAGCTTAGGTCCTGTCACACCAGATTTCATTCCACCAGAGTTTCACAACATTGTTATATTTCTGGAATTGCTGTGGGATCGCAGGAAATTCAAAGACATTGTGCAGTTGTATTTTAAATGTTTACAAGGTGAAAATGTGACAGCAACAAAGGGATTTCTACTCAGCTCCTGCAGCGTGTAACTGCATTCCTACAAACTTCTACTTTTAACAAATGACTGCGATTAATGATTAATTCAATTCTTCATTCAATCAAGAACAGTTCAATGGTAGACATGTATGAGGTTCATGTCTGTAAATTATAGTAGCTTAAACACCTTAAAAACTGAACAGGGACACTCAATTAAATTATTGATAAATAAGGAAAGATACAATAAACCTGGCTGTTATTATACTATATTTTAAGCTCTTTAGCCTGGGTGTTTGTTTTTTTTTGTTTACTTTGTAATGTGCAACTCAATATTTTTACGTCACCGATACTTTACATTCTTTAATTTTACTGAGTACATGTATATTTATTTCTGCGATTCAGCCGTTTTTTTCCAAACCGCAAGAATATAAAATCACATCGTTCACCAAACTAAAACTGTGTTTTAATTTCACAAGTTCACAACTTTTAGAAAAATAACTGAGATTTTTAAATCTAAAAATGCTCATCGGAATTTTAGGCGGATATTAACTCCTCGCGTTTGATCAGAAATATAAAGTAATGTGGCTAAATGGGAGTCAGATAGTGATTCATGCACGTGATATTATTCACACGTCCTAGTGGACAGAATAAGCTCTTTCTAAACAATACGTACCCCGGCCCTTTTATTGTTTTTAAAAACATCTTTAGATTTAATTTACTTTTCTGTCTATTTCATCTACATGTTCCAGGTACTTCTGGACAGACGGTGCACCACCCCGCCTCTTCGTATTTTCCCTCTCAGTTGAAAAAAAAAAATTTTTCTTGTCTCTATCCCCTACATATTAACTACTAAACGGTTTTTTTTTTATTGAGGGAAAAGAGTACCCGGTCGTGTCCACAAGTACCTATTCATGACATGTTCCTCGGTTCAAAATTAACCGCCCTTGCGAATAATTTGTTACCGCTTACAATATACTAGTATATATTTACGGTACATTGCATTGCGAATATAGAATGGGGGTCAGATCCATACACCCTGGAAAATTCACATTTATTTAATCAACCAATAAAATAATTATCTCTCCGCCCCCCCCCCCCCCCCCATCCTAGCATCCTAGAATTATTTTTAAAACCGCGCATATGCATTGTACATGTATATAAAAGAAAACGTATCATTTTGAGCCTGCGTATATCATGGTTTGTTAAAAAAGTTAATTACGCCCATTTCATATTTCTATACTGAGATATTAATTGGATCCGTTTTTACCAATTCATTATATTTATGCCATTTGTTATTTTCGTATATGAATCTTCGGGAGCAGCAATTGTAGCACACACTGCCGCCCTGGCGTTATAATGCAGCATTAAATTCATACAACTTGTATTCTTCTTTATTGAAAGTGCTTTATGGTTAGCGTGATTGAATTCACGTTTGTAACAAGAATAGAAGTAAGAATTTGCAAGAATAAAAAGAGGATATTGCAACATAGAATTAAGCAATCCATAAAGAATAAAAGAGCATCAAAGTGAAATTGGGTGAGAATGAATATGAAAACAATAAAGTGGTATACAATTATACATGTACTGAATTTTATAGTGGCGAATCTAAGGGGGTATTGAGAGAGATGAGAGAGAGAGAGAGAAAGAGAGAGAAGAAACATTATGATGACGGAGAGGGAGAGGTTATATCTTTTTAGATACAATTGATAAAATCGAAGCATTATGTCAATCAAATATGTAAACTATCAATGAAAAGCTACATCCTCATTAACCTGTTGGCCAATTCGTATATTACAGTAAGTCGGAACATGTTTTGGCAAGTTTGTACTTATGAGTAAAATGATTTGAGATGCCAAATGCAAACGTTTGTGGATTTTGCTGTGAAGTTGATCTACTGAGTAAATGTTAAATGTAGCGCAATTTCCAATAAGATTTGATAGGATTATAGGTCAATAATTTATAGATTCTTAAAATTGTGATTTTGAAATTCAGTAAATCCACACAGATTAAAAGCTCAGTACTATTTGCAACAATATAAAATTTTCTTATTTTTTAAATCGTGAACTTTAATTTCAGTGTTCAAGAAGCCTGTGGAATTTTATTTAATATATGCTAAAATTTATTTTGGGCTTAGAAAAGTTGGTATTTCAAAATTTAAACTACTTGTTCATCCCATTCTATTATAAAAATATAAAAGCTTTTTTCTTCGAAAAATACTCAAAGTATTTTAGAGTGAAATATTAAATTCAATGTCGGATTACTCTTAAAAAACTTAAAACAGAGAAAATTTGAACAAAACTCCATGACTTATTGGAATCAATCTATACATATTTCTTTAAATAATGCAAAAAAACACATTATATTACTAATTTCAATGTTTTGTTTTACTCTTTAACATCTCAAAAGTTAAAGGACTTTTAAAGGATTCGATTCCTCCCCTAACAATACTTTTTCCTGAATGTCTCTAGGCGGCCCTCCTTGAAAAGCTGTTGAATCTTCGCCTTTTAAAATATTGATACAATTTATATAATCAGAAATAGTTACTGTAAAATTAATAAGAAAAACATGTTTTATTGATGATTGATGCTCAGGTATTGTCTAAAAACTGACCGACGTAGCTTATTCATCACAATGTCCCTTTTATGCAGAAGCAGTGATACATTGTATCCATATCACAAGCTCAGGTGTCCTTGCAAACGTTGAAACTGGACTATGCACCTGCCATACTTTATTTTGAACGATCACATATCTGTTGCATTAGAAGAGCGTTGATCACACGGCAAAAACAGGATAAGCTTAAAATAAATATTAAAATAATATAACTGAAGAGAAAGAGAGAGAGGGAGAGAGAGATGCATTCGTATGCATAATTGTATTTGTGATATTGATGCCGACGACGCGTCGCCATTCGACTGAATTCACCAAGTGGCTGGGTGTAAACAATAACGTCACCAAATATTGACGCTAAGAAACAAACTCTATTAGATTTTTACCCTACTACGCAGTATACCAGTGCTATAAAATCACATGTGCTTCAATAAATATGTCATCAAATGACACATCTTTAAGAAAGCATTCATGCTATGCAAAGTTATAAGCACATTTTGATTTTTGTGGTTAATCTAGACATGTCAATAGGATTTAAACATTATGTTATATTGTAGGATTCTTTTATTCATATTTGATTGTTGCTACAGTATCATCAGGGGCTACATTTGCGCTTAAATTTTGTAATATATAGTTTTGTATATAATGGAGAATTCTTCGTTTTCCTTAATTTGGTCTACTGGATAATTTTGAACGCAATTTGTCACTTTTTTCTTTAAACAACCTAATTACAAACAGAAACATATCTTAGTAACATAACAACAACTGGACTATTTTCATTAATGAGATTACAATGGCTTATGTACTTATAGAAATAGTTTTATGACCGGTAAATCAGACACTAAAACTACTCACCAGCTTGATTTATATGACCTGTATATCTTTCAGGTCGGTATTAAACAAACCGAACTTAATAAAATAATTAATTCTATGCATTTCATATCATACACCATATCGTGAAAAATTAAGATAAAGAAGTTTCGGCTGAATATCAACTCAACCTATAGGTTTGAAATGAATTAATTGTAGTCATACATCCTTAAGACTGTACATGTAAATAAACCACTTCGACATTTTGTGCTTTTCAAATTATGTAGAAAATGTAAAACATTTCTTGACATTCTATATTAAATCACAGGAAAAGTAATTCTGTTCCCTATATTCAGTGTGTCTTCATTTCAAAGAGGAGTACAAGAGCTTGTTTGATTCAATTTTTGGAGAAACTGTAAGCATTCTAGATGTATTTCATTAGTCAAAAACAGACAAAAATTTTCTTAATATTTCATTTAGAATGACGGTTTAAAACATGATTTTTCATTGTGTTTACCACAATTTTAAGCCCCGGTACACCCTATCAAACTAAATTAATGTTATGAAGCATCATTGAAAGAATTTATATCTTAATTTTCATAAACCAGTAGGCACCTTTCATTGACTAGATCTTGACCTTAAACATATATCGTATTGCTGCAGAAAATGCAGGTACCGTTTAATGTCAATGCACAAAATACTGTGGTTTCATCAATATTCGTTGAAAAGCAATTTTCGTGGATTTCGTTGTTTACTTGATCCACGAAATAAATGTTTATTGAAGTGCAATTTCTATTAACATTTGTATTGATAGGGTCATTGGCCATGAATTTACGTATCCTTGAAACTGTGAATTTCACTTTATCCACAAAAATTGATACTCTTGAATATTAATGAAACCAAAGTATAACTATATGGCTTCTTGGTAAAACCCCATGTAAATAGTAAATATTACTAAGTAAGTAGAGCAAATCAAAAAAAATGTTTATTTCCTTTGCAGAAACCATTGATAAATATCTGTCAAAAAGGATGTCTAACTTAAAGGATAATGTAGACCCAGAAACCATAAATCGTGCTCGTGTAGTCCTGATTGTGTTTTATCCTTGCACTGACGTACTTCGCAAAATTCTTGGCAAAGAAATATCACCGGAAGATTTGGAAAAAAAGATCAAAACGAAGAATCTTAAATTAAATCAGCAACAGTCACAACTTATCCGCGAAAAAGATTATTCAAAGTTTGATATCACATTACTGTATGCTCTCTTGCGAAATTTGTGTTCGATCCCCGGACATAAAAATACATGGGGAAAAAATCCAGACCCCCTGGATAGGACGGTTTCAGCAAACATAGAAAGGACTCGTCTGATAAGAAATGAATGCGTACACAGCATGGGGCGCGTTATCTCTAATAAAAAGTTTAATGAGATATGGAAAGAGATTTTTGACATTGTCCATGAGTTGGAGAGCTACTTAGGGACTTCAACGGAATGTCAAGAGGAAGTTAAAAGATATAAAACCTGTCAACTGACTCTTCACCAGAGCGAACCAAAATTCATTGAAGATTTACTTGAACTACATAGGAGACTTGATAACCTGACAGGTAGGTTGTATTTTCATATACATCTCACAATGCAATTTAAAGCAAATGTGTATTTTTAGAAATATAAGAAAAACAGTATTTCTTAAAGAAGGATTTAAACTTTTCTTAAAGTTGAAGTTCAAGAAATAAGGGACTCTACCAATCAACCACGATACAATGGTAAGATTGTGAATAGTTTATGATACTTTTGTCATAACTGACATTCAATACAATGAAAATTATACGAATGAGTGTCAAGCTTTGATATGTAGAGCTTGTGTCACAATTTATTATCGAGCAAAAACAGAGACACACTGAAAACTAAGTCCATATCTACACATTTCTTTGTAAATGATGTGGGGGGTTTT
The DNA here is from genome assembly GCA_016163765.1 of Magallana hongkongensis. Lineage (NCBI taxonomy): Eukaryota > Metazoa > Mollusca > Bivalvia > Ostreida > Ostreidae > Magallana > Magallana hongkongensis. The sequence goes on along the minus strand of WFKH01011926.1, from coordinate 78,167,334 downwards.
TTTCAAAAAAAAAAAAAAAAAAAAAAAAAAAAAAATAAAAAATACCTAAAAAAAAGTGCATGTCCTTTCTACAATTATTACCTTGTACTCTTTGACAAGCAGGACGGGATTTGATCCAGAATATCCCGAACAGAAAAAAACCATGATTCCAAACCCAATTATTGCTTCTTTTAATACTTATAAAACTCAAATGCTTATAAGTAAAAATTTCATTCTGTATTCAGTGTTAATAAGACCGGTTCCTTCAAATATAAGTTTTTTTCATTTTATGATTCAATAAGAAATGCGTGGATAAATTCGCACCTCCTTATTCAAGTATTGTTGTAACCCATGCAGTTCGCAAAATAAAGTATTTGCAATGAAATAACTTTGAATTGATAATCTGCATGCACGAGTTCATGGGTAATAAACTTAAAGGAGCACCAAACAATTAATGGATCGATTTTCTTTCTTGATCAGAATGGCGGCCAATTTTGCTTTGACAAGAGACTCGTAGAACTTCTTAGCTGATAGTTTTCTTAAATTAACAATCATATATTTCTAATTAGGGTAAACGTCGTTCATATAAGACGTTATAACATACTGTTATAACCTACGTTGTAACCTACAAGCTACTGACAAACAAGTTGATAAAACAGGACTATCCACAGTCTCGTTTGAAGTCATCTTTTCGTAAGTTCTATGTTCGATACAACGACCTTGTAGCAAATACAATCTTCCACTGGGTCGCATGCTAACTGACGTTTTTCATACTAATTGTTCGACCATAATTAATCACCGTCTTTTCCGTCTTTTCTCGATTACGACAAAGAGCACACGGCGGGTGTGACCAGTCAGCAAAGGATGCTCACCCTCACCTCATCCTACCTCGATCTTGGAGGTCCGTGTTGATCTGCTTTGAATTTGTATTTCGTTTTATGGATTTTTGAGATGGTTGACGGTTTGTTATTGTCATTTTTTCATCACAAATGTAAACAGTTCCTGAGGTCAAACGATCCTTCGGAATGTTACCATTTTCTGCTTGCAGAATGATCCTCTCAATTTGCAGCATGTGACACAATGATGAATCTCGGAGGCTATCAGACGCTTGGCTCCAATTATACAGAAACCTGATGACCTAATATCGCCTTCTGTAATCTTTTGACCTGGGTGAGACACCTTTTCATGAAAGTGCCTGGTCAACAAGGTAGCAATGTTGGATTTTCTGGGTATGATTTAAGGATGTACATCCAAGCTAACTAACTTCTGTGCAGCAGAAATCCTACCATCAACACGTAGTAAACCATCTGTGTCCAGAAAGGGTGCCAAGGAAATGATGCTTTTACCTTTAAGAATGGGTTTCTCCTTGATGAGACCTTCCAGCTCTTTACTGAATTCACATCTTTGTATCTCTTTCAAAATATGAATTTCAGCTGATTCCAGGGTGCCTGAATTTAAAGACTGTGGACAGAATTGCCATCGTCTGAGCAAATGTTCACAGGAGTCTTTCATGAGCAGAATATGCCTCAATATTGCTTTACTACGAACTAGTCTGGTCCAGTTGGGGTACCGTTGTATGCGAGTCTTGAAAAAGTTACTTTTTTTTTCACATTCGTTCTGTTGTCTGCAACCATAGGTCTAATTTCTTTATCATCAGATGATACGAGAACAAAGTTCTCGTGTTCTCCCACAAAGATAGTGGAGAGGTTGTCTTCCCTAAGGAATGCTGGTCCTTGCAACCACATACATTGAGGGAGTTCTTGAGCATTGAACGACCGAGTACACAAATCTACCAGATTTTGGTCAGTAGTAACATGCTGCCATTGATCAGGCTCACTAAACGATCTAACTCACTCTATTCGTAACACAGACGTAGAATCGTCCGGCGTCTTTGGTTATATAACTAAAAGCAACCTGACTGTCACTGTAAAACTTGAAACTCTTCTTCTCTAAATCAATCTGTTATATAATGATTGCTGCTATTTTTATCCCAAGAACTGCTGCACAGAATTCCAGCCTAGGAATTGTGTGGCCATGTGCTTTGGCCACGTTGACCTTGCACATTAGGAAACCCATGTCACTGTTCCCTTTGAACTTCCAAACTTTCAGAAATGCTTCTGCAGCTAATGCACCCTTTGAGGCGTCAGTAAAAATGTGCACTTCCTTGTTTTGTGATTAACAAACATAATACTTGCAACATTTCCATGGAATCCTGACATCCTCAAGATGATGAACATAACGGACCTAAGCCGTCCATTTCAATCGAAAGGAGTCATCAAGAGGACTCTTTCAGTCGGTTTCACTGGAAGTTGATAGCATCTGGTGGAATATTATCTTCCCTTGCATAGTCACTGGCGATGCAAATTCAAGGGGATCATACAAGCTGTTGATCGTGGACAAAACTCTCCTTCTAGTTAATGACTTCTGATCTGAAGATATAATGAAGGTGAAGACATCAGGGTTGATATCCTTTGATAAACCGAAACTTCTCTGAGCAGGTAAGTCATCCTTGTGAAGAAAACTTGTGAAATTTTAGTTGTCCCCCCTTCTTTCAAAGCCAGCTGAATTCTCTGCATCAGGTCGGCAGCAATTTCTTCATCGGGGCTACTGAGGAGTCCATCATCAACATAGAAGTTCTTGGATACAAAGTCGATCACATCAGGATCCGATTGGGCAAATTAACGACGGAGTGCGTACGTAGCGATAGCTGGGGACGGACGGTTTCCAAAAACAAAAACGGTCATTCTGTACCCCTTTAAAGGCTGGTCTAAGTTGTTTTCTGGATGCCAAAGGAAGCGCAAGTAGTCTCAATGATCAATGTTTACTCTAAAGTTGGGAAACGTCTGTTCTACATCTCTAATAACTGCAATTTTTTCACGGCGAAAACGTAAGAATATACCTTGCAGGTTGTTAGTGATGTCAGGTCCTTAAAGCAATACATCATTGAGCGATACGTTGTTAAACCTTGCAGATGAGTCAAACATCATTCTAATTGAGTCTTTTTTCTGTGGATGGTATACACCAAACATAGGAGAGTAATATCGTTCCCTGTTGTCAGGTAAAGGTGGAGCTTCCTCTGCATTTCCTTTATCAAAAATCTGGTCCATGAACGTAGACACATTCTCTTTCTTGGTTGAGTTTCGCCTCAGACTACAGTCAAGTGCTAATGCTCGATTTATGGCTTGTAGTTTCTTGTTGGGCAAAGGCGGTCTTTGAGTTCAGAATGGGAGTGGTGTCTCCCATTGGCCATCCGAAATGAAATTTCCATCAGTTCCACAAATTTATCATCTTCTGTTGACAAAGCCATTCTTTCATCATGTTCGGTCTTAATGAAAATATGGTCCTTTAACTGTATTCTGTTATCACATGGGTGAAGTAGTGAAGGCCTACCATTTTGTAAAATATGAGTCTTGTTGACGTTTATATTCTCTGGAATATGAAGGGATTCAGTACACACAGGACCAATAATCACCCAGCTTAGGGACTTTTTGGGCGAAAGGCATTCCACATAATCCCTTTCTTTGATCCTGCGTCGATGAGGTCCCTTCCAATAACAACTTCGATTTCCACATTTTCCAACAGGTCACGTATCTTGTCTGAGATATCTGCAAGGTGAGAATGGCATTAAGCGACACGAGGGGATGGTATCTCTTCTCGATTGTTTGGCAGTTCTGTACATTTAGAGCAAAGGAAGATTTAAGGAACACTTCCCATTCAGAGACTCAATGACGAAACCTGTACCTCGTCTTCCAGATGCTGTGAAGGATCCAGAGCACGATATGAGAGTATACAGATGGTTGGGGGTAGTCCTGGTTAAATGCATCGAAAAGTGAGGGTGAGACCAGTGAATGACTGATCTTGTCATCAATGAGCACATAAACAGTTCTTTTTTTCAAGTTGTCATGATATATCCAAACAGGAACTATTTTTGCACAGAATTTACTTGTCCCTTGAATTGTTCCACAAACTTTGGTGCTGGTAGACAAGACCATCCTCACACGTGCCTCATTTCATGCATAGTAGAACCTTTGCCTTTCTTCCCCTCATGGCGACGGTTGTCTTCCTAAAGAGCGGCAGGATGAGATCCATTGCAAACATCACATCTAACGTTGTTCGTATACACCTTTGCTCGATGTTTCTTAGGGCCACAACATCGGAAACATAGACCATGACTCATGACAAACCTCTTCCTCTTTGCCATTTGTTTTGTCGGAAAGGTTTTACATTCATTCAACGAATGATTAGAGTTCTGAAGAGGACATCTTTGTTATTCAGAGTTTTCAATGGATATATTGTTAGATTAACTCAGCGTTTCTGTTTTCCTTGCAGTAACTACAGTGTTACGGAAAGTCCTTAGGTTGATCACAAAGGGCTTCTCACCATCAGATCACGAGTAACTAAAACGGGGATCATTCATCATCCTAGTAAGAAGTCGATAAAGAATGTAAACTGTGGATATACAACCGATTTACTTGTACTTCGTAGCATCCACGGTCCATTTGTTTTGCAGAAACGTAATCAATTTTGCAACGATAGGGTTTATCCCGGTTGGCGAATAAAAGTGCCCGTTCAGTGAAGCATACTGAGATTGACGTTTCACTGAGGCTGTTTCTTTGACTAAATCTACTAGATAGTTCAGTCTCATAAATTGTGGTTACCTATTCTTGTGAAAGAAGATATCCGGCGTCTGAGTGACCTTTCAATAAGCTATGGTGCCCCATACCGCACTTCAAGTCTATTCCGAACCAATTTTAGGGCAGTCGCTGGGTTGTCAGCATTGCACTTTCTTATGGCCGCTGCCTGTCTTGACGAACCAATGCTGAGATGACTTACGAGAACGTCCAGCTCCTCTGAAGGTGTCGCACTTATCTCCTTCATTATATTCTTAAAGGTGAGTTACCAAGTAAGAAACAAACTGGAATTATCGTCATATTTTGTAATCTTGGATAGGATGAGGTCCTTTTTCAGAAGAAGCACTGTGATGTCCATACATGTCATTGGATAAGCTGAATTCATAGTTTTTAACTTGGGTCTCCATGGGAGCACGAGGCTGTGAGTCATTGATCACAACGTGTTGATTGGTTACAGGTAACATCACAGGTGACGATGATGAGGAGAATTCAGGTAGATCTGGTAGAGAGTCTGCAATCTGAGCATTTGGTTGTTGTTGTGGTTCATTGAGCAGACTGGTAGATTTTTCCTACATTGGTAGGATGCGTTAATAAAGTTCTTGTATAGTTCGTGGGAAGGGAGCGAGATATGACCCATATGACCTGTGTCGGTTGTCCCTTTGGCAAGCTTTCGATGTATAACTGTGTCCGTGAGACGATATCCTCGGCAGGGAGGTTCAGATCTAGAACGTGTTCTCTTAATGCTCTTACTTCTGCCTGCCTTGTCTCTATATCCTCTTCTATCTTGATTGTCTTCATCTTTGTTTTCAGCTTTTGGGGGTGATCTTAGCCTGTTGTTTTATGAACTTTTTCACAACAGCGGCTCGTAATTCTGCTTCTTTCATATCTAGTAACTTGCGTTAGACTTAACCGAGTGTCTTGCAGAGTGATTGCCCTTTGATGTTGGGGGCGGATGCACTAACGTATCAATTCTTCGCATTATCAGATTAACTTTACAAAAGAACAGTTCTGAATATAATATGATATGACGCCTCTTTAATTTCACTGTCGTATGTCCTGGTGGCTCTTAAATAATCTACATACTTTCCAGAAAGTTCTCTATATGCGGTCCCGCAACTCTGAATAAGCTCCCTGACTGATATCAAGGAATCCGGACCTTACTTCATCTACGTGAGCGGCACCAGCATCTAAGTCGTTCTTGATGCTCCGAAGATCTGTCGTGAATTTAATCACTCTTCTTTCGTATTCTTCTCGTGCTGGAGCGGTGAGTGTTCTGACTCCTTTGGTCTCAAAAGAATCTGATGTCTGTTCTGTGTTTTCGTCATCAGCCATGCTGTATTGATTTATCCAGACCTCTTACTGTGCACACACAAGCTTCAACAATTCTCTACTTAAGAAGTTTATCGGCATTCTTTGCCATGAGGGTAAGAGGCTACAACCCCCCCCCCCCAAAAAAAAGTCATCTTACAAATAATTACATAAAACAGACAATTCATAAACGGCTAAGAAAATTACGTAAATATGCAATGGCCAATCCATGATATACATTAAGCCCCTTTCACAATTGGCGCACGAGCAGAAGGGACAAAAGATTCGTGCGACCGAAAAAATTAGACATGGTTCGTAAACTGTTCCCAAAATAATCGCATATTAAAGAGTACTCGTACAAAACTCGCACAATTTAGAGCGACCATTCTGCGATTTAAACGCATTGAATATTGCGATACATCTTGCGTCTATATGGGACTGTTGTACAATGAAAGCAAGTGTTGTAAGATAATGCGATAGGATCTCACGAAAGACCAGCTGATCGGACGATTGAACGTGCGCCAATGCGATAGGACGAGCGGCGCTCGTCCGATCATGCGTTTCATCGTAAGAATGATCGTACGAGTCAGAGGGGGTATACGCTTTTCAGTAGAAATGGTTGAACGCAAGAGAAGATACCGCCAAAAAATATGACAAAAGCAACAGCCAAAATCAAGATCATTATGACCTGAAACAGATATGCTTAAACAGTGTATACTGTATAAAGAAACTATTCGCCCCGTTTTATTTTTCGCTCATTTCGCTCTTTTTGTCAGTAAGCGGAATAAGACTTGGCGAGGAATAAGACTTGGCGAATTCCAATGTCTCATATTATCTCTCTTTTACCTCAACATTGTTAGGGCGAATTCAAGACGGGGCAAAACCGTAAGTAGAAGCGAAAATATCACGCGGCGAAAATAACCCTCTATCCAGTATATACTAGTGGCAAAGCATGGAAACTGAAACCGATAAATCTTGCAATGGTAGTAAAACGTTCAAGATTGCATGAGTCACATTGAGCAACAGTCTCATGGTCGCACAACACACGGATAAACAGCTGCGATTTATCTCACGATTTTTAAAAATCGAGCATCGCTCTTGCGAGTACACAACACGTTGTAAATCGTTCGTACTAATGTTCGTGCGTTGCTTTGCAATAATTTGGATCACATTCGGTCGCGTCTGAATAGTGTGCATGTCCACTATTTTGAGGAGACTTGATGCGACCACAAAAACGCCTGCAACGAATGCGAGAGCTCTTGCAACGGATGCGATAGCTCGTGCGAAACCAAAAAATTCCGGTCGCAAAGTGTTGTAAAGTGCTCGTGTGCCAATTGTGAAAGGGGCTTTATGCCTAACTATGAAAATACAGAAACAGGGAGTTTTATGACTTTTAAACAAACTACATTAAATAGTTAAACTGTTCGTTCTATATCGCTTGACATTTGAACTTGATATAATCAAAATAGTTATCACAACATTGTTTTATAAATCGTATTCAGATTTTACATTATGTAAACGTTATGTCCGTTTGGGCACTTTTATAAGATTTTTAAAAATTATGTTAGTTTTACAAGAGTGACACTTAGCGTAGACAATGCCTAAAAACAAATGTTGGGATCTTCCCGGGTGTACACAACAAACAGAAAAAAGACAACATAAAATCATAAAACCGGAGAGATAAATTGCGTATCATTACAATCAGGTATAATTCATCCATTTTCTGTTTTGTTTTGTTTACTAAACAGGTAAACTTAAAAAAAAAAAAGGAAAGAAAAAAAATTGTCGTAGTAAGTTTGTGTAAATGCGTGTTCTTTTACGAAAACAAATTCTGCATAAATACGAACTGATGTAGATAAGTATTAATAAATTTCGAGTCCGGTTCAATACAAATTAGGAAATTAACATTTCGTGCCAACGTCAAACAATTGATTGTTTTTTGACTAAGTTTTATTCAGTCAAATGTTAAATATTAATTATCAATGAGAGAGAGAGAGAGAGAGAGAGCTCACCGATAGTTCTAATAGGAAACAAACATGATACTGTAATATAATTTCATGTGCAGGTGTAGAGACAGGGACATGCGCTGGCCGATTGATTAATTTTGAAAAAAAAATGACTTGACAATTTTATAATGGAGATCTGTGATCATTGGAGCGATGTTGATAATGGCGATATGTGTTTAATTGAGCGACCTCCTCCCTCCCCTTCAAAACCCCTTGGGTTTATGCAAGTGTATTTAATATAAAACTGTTTAGCTTGATCAAGATTGACTTAAAGGGAACTTAAAGACGGTGTAAAGACAACTTATAGGTAGCGTAAATGACGATGATGAAAGGTGGCTTAAAGAAGTTTGGACATTGAGACGTATAAGCTCTAGCCTAAAGGTGCTTTAAGGTGGCTTAAAGATCCTATATCCTTTACGCCACCTTAACTCCAGTTTTCAGATTTAAAGATAATTTTTCGCCCTGTGTTTTTCAGATTGTGATATTTTTAGGGGAAAGGGGTTGTACCGCGGTTATTTAGTTTATCAATTGTAGTAAAAAAAAAACACCTTTAACTTGCACTTAAACATTTCGTTCTCCGCAATAAAACACGTTAAAAATATACATGTACAATTGCTAAATCATTTGTTGCGCTTTTCAGACTTTCGTGAATTAGACATTGCCAGATGGAGAAACGACGACAAGATTTATGCTGAAACTCACAGTTTTCAAGACATGTTAGAACAAGTCCGACAAAATACGTTCACAACGTTTGTTGGAAACCCAGGCTCAGGGAAATCGGCCACTGCTCATCACATCGCCATTAAACTAAATGAAGAAGGGTTTGATATTGTTCCTATTCGTGACATTTCGGAATTTCAAGAACGTTATTCTGCTCATGCACAACAGGTGTTTGTTTTGGATGATGTGTTGGGTAATTTGGGGTTTCAAGTTGAAAAGTACAATTCGTTTAAGACGTATGAAGATAGACTTAATGATCTTGAATTGAAGAAAACAAAGATTCTCATGACCTGTCGTGATGTAGTTTATAAAAATGCAAGGTTTTCTTATACTTGCTTGTCAAAAATGGAACATTTGATTTACTTACACAGCGAAAGTAACGATTTGTCTGATCAAGACAAACGTGATATTATGGCAGCGCATGGTTTAAACACATCTATTTTGACTAAGGAACAGCTTTCACGAGTATCAAAAATGTTTCCACTTTCATGCAAATTTTTTGCAAGAGAAGAGTTCAAAAATTGTGGGGCAGAGTTTCTCATTAACCCTGTTAATCTTATATTGACAGAACTCAACAAAATGCAGGACGAGAACAAAATTCATTATACCTTATTGGTTTTAATGATGTTTAATGAAAACAAATTGTCAGATGAAGATCTATCAAATGAGCACTGCCATGAAAATTTTAAAAAAATGAAAACTAGTGTTTTACAAAAATGCAAAATAGAGCATTGCGATTTGACAAATGCTTTGAAAGAAATGGAAGGAACATACACACAAATGCATGGTAATCGATTTGTTTTCATACACGATGCAATGCTTGAAATTACTGCATATCATTTTGGGTGTCAGTTTCCAGAACTGATGTTGATTTACATGAATAGTGATTATATTGCAAATTATATCAAAGTTGAAGCATCCAATGGCGCAAAAAGAAAAATAGCAAAGGAAGTTGATGACAAAGAAGACGTCAACAAACTGCATATTACATTACAAGCACCTCAATACGAACGTTTAGCTGAACGTTTATACAAAGATTTGGAGAAAGGGGAGCTATATAATGTTTTTGGCAATGAAGCTTTGAAAAACCAAATCGTGCTTAATTGTTTTCTTGAATTGATAAAAGGAATGACATACATAGATATTTACTCCCTTTTTCTATCAGAGATGAATGGCTATATAAAGATACGCCGCTATCGAGACAAAAATGATAGAGATCATGGGAATAAAAAGCAATACGCATCTTACCACAGTTTATCTAAAGTCGAAGATCGTGACATTTTAACCAATGAAAAACATTCTAGAATAAGCGTTAGAGCCATAAGTTGGGTCGTTTACTATGGACATCATCAAATTTTACAATATCTAATAGATCAAATAATTAAACACAAAGAAACAATAGACGATCTTTTTCGAAACATGTACAATAAAACTAGCGGAATGCCGTCAACAAGTGAAAATGGTGAATTTGAACTAGAAAAGAGTTCAGAAAACTTTCTTACGATGACGAAATTAAGCATGGAAGAAATTAATTTTGCTTACATTGAGCCAGTTATTGACGAACACTATCGCCTGTTTTGTCTCAGTTGTTATAGTGGTGATTTAAACACTGTCAAGTTGTTAATGAAACACGTCAATAAAAATGTTATTCGTGTTGGAAATAAACAGGAAGAAAGAGGGTATTGGGGCATTTATCCATTCGGCATTGCGTGTTTTTTTGGATACAAAGACATTATGTTGGAAATATTAAAAGAGGGGATTGACGTTAATCAGGAGAATATTTTATTTGAACCACTTCTCGATGCATGTGCTAGTGGACAGAATTGCGTAGTAAAGAAACTGATAGAAGCTGGGGCTAATGTCAATGGGACAGACTATGATAACGACACGCCCCTAATAGCTGCATGTGAAAGGGGAGAAATTGAAACTGTCAAAGTGTTGATCGAAAATGGGGCAGTTGTCAATCAGGCAAGCTACACTGAATACTACAAATGCCCAGAAGGAATGGATGTTAAACAGTGGAACAAAATGAAGCATGATAAAAACTCAGTAGGTTTTCATCGAGAAGAATATAAGACACCGATAACAGCAGCCTGTAAAAACGGACATGTGGGTGTAGCTGAATTGTTGATAAATGCTGGGGCTGATGTCAATGTCAAAAAACAAAACTATGGCACACCAATAACACTCGCTTGTAAAGAGGGGCATTCAAATATAGTTGAACTGCTATTAAAAGAAGACGCCAAGATCAATATAGAAGATGGAGATGGAAAGACGCCCATAGCAATTGCCTTCGAGCATTGTCATTCTGATATAGTTGACATGCTAATTAAGAAGGTGTGCGGTTTCAGTCCTCAATATGGTTCTGAAATATCACTAATGCGCGCATGCTATGAGGGACAGCTGAGTGCAGTTAAAACATTACTAGAAGCGAGAGTCAATGTCAATACACAAAATGATATCATTATGCCAGTAACAGTTGCTTGCATTAAAGGTCACCAAGATATTGTAGACGAGTTAATAAAGTCTGGTGTTGATGTTAATCTAAGAGATGGGGATCATACATTACTAACAACTGCATGTTTAAGAGGACATTTGAGTGTAGTTAAGGTGTTGTTAAATGCCAAAGCAAATGTCAATTTAAGTGACGAATATCAAACACCCCTCATTGCTGCATGTACCAAAGGGCATTTGAGTATAGTGAAGGAGCTGATAGACTTTGGAGCTGATGTAAATCTAAGGTTCCATTCTAGGATACCGATGATAACTGCATGCAGTACTAATAATTGGAGCATTGTTGATGTGTTGATTAAAGCCGGGGCAGATGTCAACACAAAAATAGAACAAAACTTTTTTGGCACACCCCTGATCGCTGCTTGTTGGAACAACTTCTTTACAATAGTTGACAATCTTATAAAAGAAAAGGCCGACGTCAACCTAGGCTCTTCAAACTTAACACCCCTTAATGTTGCGTGTAGAGAGGCAGATTTAGATATCGTTAAACGGTTGCTAGAGGCGAAGGCTCAAATAGGTCAACATGCCTTACTTAATGCATGTAGACCGACCATTATTAGACTTGATCGTCGAAAAGAACTTTCAAATATAATGAAAACTTTGATAGAAGCCGGTGCTAATGTAAATGGAGGTGAAAAAGAGGACTCCCCATTAACTATCGCATGTTCGTATGGTTATTTAGATGTCGTCAAAGTGTTACTAGAAGCTGGGGCTGATGTTAATCTAAAACGAAAATTCAGAACACCGCTTACAGCTGCGTGTTTCAATGGACATACAGAAATCGTTAAACAATTGGTAGAATTTGGGTCTGATGTCGATCAAGTAGATGAATGTAAAACACCACTAACAGCTGCGTGTTTCAAAGGATATTTGAACGTCGTTGAATATTTGATTAAAAAGAGAGCTGATGTCAATTTAGGAGATGGTTATAGAACACCACTGCTAAGTGCGAACGTTGGAAACTCGTTAAAAATAATAAAAGTATTAATTCAAGCACATGCTGATGTTAATTTGGAATATAAAGGCAACACGCCATTATTGGCTGCATGCAGGGGCCGAGATTTCGTTGTAGTTAAAGAGCTGATCGAAGCGGGCGCTGATGTCAATTTTAAAGTTAAATTAATTTCACCTCTTTTAATGGCATATTTAGGAAATGATAAATATGTAATTGATGCGTTAGAAGAGGCTGGAGCTGAATTCTAAACATTAACATTAATTACAACTACAAGATGCATGTTATATAAGACAGGCACAAAAAGAGAAAACAATTGAAAAAAATAACCAGTCAGGCTTCTAGAAAATATAAAGTTGATGCCACAAAAAGGATAACGAATCGGAATGTTTGTAAAAATTTGAAATTTGATGCAAGAAATAAAACAACACTAGAAGTTACATACATTTGGAAGCACTTGGTGCGAGCAGAATCATTCATCGTGATATATTCAAACGAAACTGCTTACAAAACCAATGAAATATATTTTGCATTAGCGATTTAAAAAAAAATGTCATAGGAATCTAAGATATTTTTTCAGAAAGAATGTCCTTAGAATGTGTATATTAATATTTATATTCAAACAATTTTATTTGGTTTATTATTAAGGGTAGTGCGTAACTATAAAAGGGGAAAAACACAACAAAATAAAGTATAGGGGAAGATATAGGTTTAACACTTTTCAGAATAATTGGACTGACAAATTCTAATTCGGACATCATAACATTGGTAGATGTGTCTCTAGGCTATTTTTTCTGAAATGGTTAATGTATTGATTAATCAAATTATTTATACCAATAATTTCTTTAAAAGGGAATGGATTAAGTTTTTTTTTTTTTAAATTGAGTACATTTATATTTACTCGCATCTTATTGTACTCTGCAGTTTGATACATCATTTCACTTAATGTAAAGCACAGAAAAGATTTTTTTTGCCAATATTGTCCTACTCATTTTTTTCTTTAAAGCTAAATAAACGAAAAGTGTTTATAAAATATACTGATTTTATATACTTAAAGAAAGAAATATTTTAATAGATTATTAGTTTTAATCACAAGTAATGTTTTTGAAGGAATATTCAAATTTGAACCGGTTTTCTACGTTTTATAGAAAGGATTTTGATATATGTGAAAAAAAAAACCAAAAAACAGAAAAAAAAAACCAGAAAAGAAACAAAACAAAAAACAAAAAAAACAAAAAAAAACAAAAAACAAGCAAACAAAAAAAAAACCCCAAATAATGGTTGGAATCAATACTATTTCTTAAAATATACCATACCATGGTGTGTGTAAATTTTAATCAAATGAATGAGTAAATGCAGTGTAAAAAAGCTTAATATTGTCAAATAACATGGATTATCACATAAATTTTATTTTATTACACTTAAATCAAATTTTATTGATTTTGTATCATTGATAAAATTCTTAGTAATAATTCTTAAATCGGTCTCACCACGCATTGCTACTTATTTTCTTTATATTTCAAAAATGTACATGCATTCAACTTATTGTAATAAGCAAAATGGCGAAAAAATTTGATTGGGTAGCCAATGCAATGGTAATCCAGACCAAATATGATCAAATTGCGAGAATTCTCTATTGTAAAACCATATAATATGGTTTTGCCTACAAACTAGCGCTATCAAACATGCAAAGAAAGCTTTGATACACTTTCGTTTTATTTTTTAATATAGAAAAACCGTTCCTTTTGAAATTAAACCCACGGAAATTTATTGAAAATGTCTTCTTTTTTTCAAATCTCTATCTGCCTAAAACATTACATCTTGATCCATTGTCATATGTGAATGAACACTTACAATCGCTGACATGGTACCAACGTATAATAAATAGGGGGAAATTACTTTTTAAAAATTATTCTGATGAGTTGTTTATAACCAAGTTATGTTGGTACTATAGAAAAAAAATTAAGCGCGTTTTAATAAAGTATCACACGAATTATTGTTATACAACACAAAACGCGCTGCTAGTATTGCTTTGTAAATGTACATAGGATAAAAACTAGGAAGCGATACTTACTGTAAAAAAAATATTAGCAAGAGAAAAAGTCAGCTTATTTTGAAACGATTGCCTTTTTTATATCAAAATTACTTATTGCACAGTCATACTAGAGGGTAAAAATATATCATGATTTTGAATTAAATTAAAAATATAACCCTATACAAAGCCCCCAAAACCCCAGAAAAATTTAAAAAGTAAACAAATAATAACAAGAAAATCAAAGTTTCTAAAATATGATTTCATTAAATATTCTACTCTGAACACCAGTAATTGTTGCTTTTGCTCGTGGTGGAATCACAAATTGGGGTTAAAAATGCCAGTTTGGTGTCCTAACTCTCGTTTCCTATGTCAACGGAACCGCATAACGAAAATTGAATGGTATTGAGAAAAATGAAGAAAACGAGTGTTTATGCGTTGCCTCCGAATTTTGATTCATATATATAACTGATCTTAAATCTTACATATTCGGAATGTTGAATTTTATAATGATTTTGTTTTGTTTTTCTTTGTTCAAAACGAATGATTGACATGCTTTAATCTGATTTCAAATCGTTTGATTTCTTTTTAAAATAGAAATTGCTAATGCGGTTTTTCTGTTTGTTTTTCTATTGTTTTTTTTTAGATATAACAATTTTTATTTTGAAATAATGCAACTTATAGTTCAAATCTCTAAGTCTTGGAGAACACTTTTTGTTACAGTGAGAGTATTTTGTGTAGATTTATTATTTTATAATGATACAATAACGTTACTATTAAAACTGATTAAATGCTGGTAAAGGGCAAACAAACATGATATTATTTTCAACAAGTGTTAAGATATATTTCATTTTATTTTAGGAAAAAAATAAAACCCTTATATTTACTGGGCTTGTCACACAATTTTTTTAAGTGGTGATGAAATCACATTTTGCTTTAGAAGAAGAAAAAAATACACCAATATACGATTGAAAACGTTTTCACAATATTTTTGGTTCTTAGTTTTAAAAAAAAAATAATTTTTTGAATATAGTTTTGTTTTGTTTGAAAAAATGTTAAAAAAGAGTTTATAAAATGTTTTTTTTTTTTTGTGGTATTGCGAGGACAATTCTTAACTCTGCATTTTTTAAGTAATAAAAATGAGATACCCAAGACATTTTAAAGGAATGTAAGCTGTATTATTTATATTATTTATATTCTTTTGACCACCAAAAATTCTCTTAAAATAGCAAGACATGTTACATGTACTTAAACCGCAAGGATAAGTAAGATCAAAAATATCAATAACGTTTTAATAGAAGTTACATTTTTATTTTTAATAGAAGTTATATTTTTTCTTCGAAAAATGATAATCATAAAATTCTGCTTATATGCAAAAACTAAAAATAACTTCAAATGACCGAGAAAAACAAGTAAAAACAAAAAGCACTGAAGAGAATCAACAACACTAGGCTTCTTTAAAGTGTCGGTTCTTATATATAGATACTAAGCCAGTAAACTGAATATATAAAGCACTAAAATTGCTAACGACACGAACAATTGATATTGTCAAATTTTTGGGACAACCAGTCCCTTCTTCAGGACAAAAAAAAAATAAATTACATGGGTAAAAACAAAGAAAACAAAATCTAGCACTACAACTACTAAAGAAACTATTAAAAGGAACAACTACATTATAAACAGTTTTACTTCACAGTCTTTAAGAACAATGCACAAAGCGGCCGATCGCTCTAAAGTAAATGATCGACAGCAAACTTCAAGCCTAATTGAGTTAATTAGCTAATTAAAATTGACGTCCGAGTTAATAAAGGAAAATTAAAACACCCGTTGTTAACTCGTACAGGACTAATAATTTCGACCCGAATTTTTCAATTTTAATTATAATGGGTAAGAGTTTGATTACAAAGACAATACATATATAAATAATATTTTGGTCGTGTATGTTTGGTTGAAAAAAATCTCATAACAACTATATTTTTTTTATTTGTTTCAAAGTTGTAGCTGATTTTTGCATTGAAGTATATGTATTCCTATGAATAAAATTAGATGGATTAAAAATGATGTGTTGAGTGTTTTTTTTATATTGAGATAGTTTTTGCAAGTTTATAAATCTTTTACAATTGTCACAGATAAAATGTAATATTTTTTTTTTTTTTGAAAGGGGGGGTGCGTTTTCGAATGAGTGTTTATTTTTTTTTAATTTCATTCATTTTTTTAACAAAAAAAAATTATTCTGATCATATTAAGGTTTGATATTATCCTATAATTGCTAGTTAGGTCTGTAACTCTACGGAAAAAAAATTGGGTTTACAGACCGTAGAGGTACAGTTCCTAACATAAACACTTCCAATTGCCATCTAGACCATCTTACATTAAATCAGTGTATTTCACTTGCGAGTAATTATGGCGACGTTCAATCTGCTCATGAATTGAACATACTTTATTTTCGAGGTTGGTTAAAAAGTATATTAAGGCAAGTAAATTAACGATATCAGTGGCATATTCAAAAAGGGAATTGAAATAACTGTGTATGAAATAAGGTTAATCAGTAAACAACTAGTAAATGTTATGCACCGTCACTTATAACTTTTTAAGAGCCATTCTCTGTAAGCACTTAAACTTTTAGGAGTATTATGCAATGGGAATGTTACAATACCAAACAACCATGTATAACTAAATTTTTTGATAGTTTGACGAAACTATTTAAAAATTCTTTGCATAGGTAACCTGCATTAATTGTAAAATATATTTTTGTAAATAATGGAAATTTATGCAAATAAAAATTGTAATTTTAATGTAGATAACTAATTAAAATTTCATATAAGGTACTGGTATAAGATACATGTAGATTGTAAAGTTTAAAGAAAAGACAATTTGAAAATTTATGATCCTTGATTATAGATAAATAGGAAATATGGAATGAAACTAGCAGCCTGGTAGATATTTTGATCTAATCTTGTTTTACATCCAGTTCTATACTAGGGCTATATTAAAAGTGTGCATGTGGTAATTGAAAAATAACCATGCATTCTAAGTAGACATTTTTAAAAAAAAATATGAACAATTTTCTGGAAACCTCCGGAATAGAAGTAAGAAATGTGAAAAGTTCACCGATAGACGAACGGACAGAGACGAACGCCGAGCAAACAGTTTTCAGTTTGGGTTAGCTCAAATCATCAAATATGCTCTTATTTTTTTCATAAACATTTGGTAATGATTACATATTAAAAAATGATACAAAGACATTATCTGGCTATAATACATAAAATTGAACGAAATTGTTTTAAATGTTTCTATGGTATCCATTATCTATATTTCTTACCTGAATCCACTAATTGGTGAACAAATTTTACAATCTCAATATATTGCATATGTTGAATTTCAAATATTTCCTTTCTAAAATGACATAATTAACACAAACATTTGAATCAAACTAAGAGTTTAAAAAAAAGTTTGAAATTTCTGAAATATACACTTTTGTTTTCATGGAAAAAATAATTTTGAGGTAACCTCCCCATCATGCTTTGATTGTTTTTAATAACTGATAAAAAGAAGACCCAGTAATTTCCGGATTGGTGTCTGTTTGCATCAACCTCTTCGCAAAAAATTACTGGGCATCACTAAAAATGCCTCATTTTTAGGTTTTTCACAAGATGTTAACGAGTACCTTTACGCCCTTGATACAATAAAAAAATAAATAAATATATAAATCACTCGCTGTGGCCTTCAGCTCATCATTTAGGTATATCGGCGGCGTATTATCAATTAACAATTGTTATTTCCATACTTACGTCGACTCGATATATCCCAGTGAACTTGAAATAAAAGATACCACAGAGTCTGCGTCATCTGTTTCATATTTGGATATTTTACTGGATATGGGCATTGATGGTAACATAACAACATAACTTTATGATAAACTCGATGACTTCAATTTTTCTATAGTCAATTTTCCTTACTTATGTACCAATATACCTTCATCACCTGCATATGGTGTTATTGTCACTCAGTTAATTCGATACGCAAGGGCATGCTTTTCGTATGAACAGTTTCTAAGACGAGGCAAGCTACTGACAAACAAGTTGATAAAACAGGACGATCAACAGTCTCGTTTAAAGTCATCTTTTCTGAAGTTCTATGGTCGATACAACGACCCTGTCAGCAAATACAATCTTCCACTTGGTCGCATGCTGACTGACGTTTTTCATACTTATTGTTAGACAATATTTAATCACCTAATTGTCTACGGACTGTTGCGGTTTTTATTATCCCGAGTACGAAGAAAAGGACACGGCGGGTGTGACCGGTCAGCAGAGGATGCTCACTCCTCCATGACACCTGATCCTGCCTCTGAGGTTTTCCAGAGGTCCGTGATTGCTCTGTTCTGGACTGTTGATTGAATACCGAATTGGCCATGGATTTTTCTCCGTTTTCTCGATCTTGATATTTTCCCCAAATTACGACATTTTCCCCGATAATGACATTTTTACCGATATGACATTGGGCGCACGGCGGGGGTGACTGGTCTGCAGAGTATGCTTACTCCTCCATGGCACCTGATCCTACCTCTATCTTGGAGGTCCGTGTTTCTCTGCATGAATTTGTATTTCGTTTTATGGATTTTTTTAATGGTTGACGGTTTGTTATTGTCATATATTTCATTTTCTTTGATCAATAAAGTATCCAATCGGTTGGATGTAATGCTTTAATACCTTGATGAAGATTTATCACAACAAATCTAATTGATATAAATATTACAACAGTAAAAGTGTGTTTTTCAGTAAAATTCAAGACCATTTTGTCCTACGAATGATGGTTTTGTGTATCCATGGTAACGGATTTGCCTAGCAACCAACTTTTGGTGTTTTATGATAGGTGTATTATATTATGCATTATAATAAAATTTGAGAAAAAAATAGTGTCTATGCGTGCCGAACCTTCTATACAAGTGTTTAAAGGCTTACATAGAATGGCTCCTAAACTGGTAGTTTTCTGCACATGCTTTATATGATTGGTATTCTTTTGTGATTGATATTGGTATTTGTAAACCTTCCACCTTTGTTGTCTCCCGGAAATGCGCCTCAAACTCAGTAATTATGAAGTCCAATTGTTGATTAATTAACGGTTTATTAATGAGCGTGATCTTATAGTAGATATTACAACCAGTAACAGCAGCTCAAATCAAAGAATCTATAAGCTTAATCAAAATCCAAAATAAAGTTCTAAGTCCAAAAATTAAAGATCTAAATTATAAAACCAAAAATAAAAAGTCTGACAAAATCCAAAATCAAATTATAATTCTAAAAAGTAAAAATCTGCTTAACATCATTTTACATGAGTATATATAACATTTTACTGATGATTGACAGTTCTGACCAGTCCGGCCCATCAACGTGATCATGAGTGAACATTTAGTGTTAAAATTTTAGAGTTAAGTTTTATTTCTAAATAAAGTAACAAAACTGTCAAAACTGTCAGAAAGAATATTGTGATGCGGGTTTTGAGTCTCAGAATCCGAGTCTCTGAGTCCCCCACCTGGGTATGATGCATCGCTTACTCATAATACATTCATTCATAAATGGCTTTAAGGTTACAAAGGTTAATTAGATGGAACAAGCATTGCCAGACTAACTTGCAATATGAGAGCCTTCATTACAGACACAGGATCGCCAAACATGACAAATTGTTGACAACTTGTTTATATATGTTCAGTTGTAATTTACTGTGCCAGAATTAATTAACATCATTTATGACAAAGAGTATTGGGATGCAGTCTTTGGATATCCCGCCTTAATATGTCGCATCACTTGCGTACAATATTAAAATATCCTATATGAAGTATACATGAGTTCATGGTTTAAAAGGTTATGAAGGTTATATAGACTAGGCAATACATGACTCAGTATAGAGTACCAGAGCTATCGATGCATACACAGCATTGCCAAATATAACACATATATAAACTCTCAATTTGGATATTATTTCGCAGTATCTAGGTATGCATACATGTAAGTATCAAAGTGACCAATATGTAATACTAACAATTCAAGGTCATAGCATGGCTATCTGTTTACATACGTCCCCCAAACAAAAGAAATATCCCGAAAGGAGATTTCTCATGTCTGGCGCCCGGAATAGGAAAGCGTCCTTGATCTCCCTTTGATCAGATGAACTTTCTAGTGACATACCAGTCAGAACATCTATGTTAAGAGGCAGTATCAAGTGACATGTTTCCACTTTCAGCTTGGAACATCAGTCACATACAAGAGCAAATCTGTGACGAAGATATATACATTAGATCATATCGTTTGATTATATCGCATTACAATCATGAAAACAATAATAAATAAGGGATGACAATAATGATTAGGATTCATCATCAAAGTAATAATAAGTATGGATAAGCTTAATGTCATATATATATATATATATATATATATATATATAT
>WFKH01011926.1:78135961-78146644 GCA_016163765.1 Magallana hongkongensis | reverse complement strand
GCTAATTGACTTCTTAATATTACAATTTAATTAGAGTAAAAAATCTATTGCAGAATTTTTAAAATATCAGTTTTATACCACGCCCCAGAAAATTTCCATTACTTTCTATTATATCTGTGGACTTCCGTACCCAAAATTCGAAACGCCCCTAGTAAAAAAAGGAAGTCGATGATCATGTAATTTTTTTTATTGATTTTCACTCACCATTAACTGAATAACATTATATAAAAATTTGAATAAAAAATCTATTTTAGACATGAATTGGGTCCGCCGTCCTTAAACAATATATAAAAATTCGTAATTTGCTTTATTTGTTATTATACATATGTCTAATGAAAATCAAAGTACTGAAAGTACTGTTAGGCGGTGGCGTCGTTTGAATGTGGCATATTACATGTATGATAATTATTGTCGTCGAAAACCCGCGGCCAGTATCGCATGCATGTACTAATGCTTAACGTCTACATGCAAAACTGCTCGTGAGTTTCCTACATGGATAATTATGTGGAAATCGTAGTTGTGTAATCTCAATCAACACTTTACAAAAGCTATGTCTCTTGGCCGTCATCTTTGGGTGAAAACCCGTAGATTTATTACAGTAGCCTTTGTAGTATAGAAGTTTGTATCTTTATGTTTGTATTTATATCATTTGACATTAAAATCCGTTTTCGGTATGTATTTTGTTTGCCCCAGAATGCCTCATTTAATATGTTGGTTGCCACCACATAGTGAATGAATAAATAAAATTCAAAGCGATTTCATCACAATACGTCCAAGTATTTGATTGTATAAAGAAGGGACATTTGTGTTTTTTCCTTTTGACGTTTGGGTTGACCCTGCAAAGGCGAACAACTTTTGAAAAGTGTGGATTGGACTATTGTGCTTCAAAGATAATGTAGATTTAGTAACGGGAACAAATAAGGCTTTGGTATGATAAAATAATTGTCAGGTTTTTACTAACTATTTGGGCATACATGTAGCATGTTTATTGTCCCTCTCGACAGCATTTTCCCTCAATTTTTTCACGGGGAAAAAGTTGCAGTCTCGTGGGTCAACACACTAACTTTAATTTGTCTTCATAGCCAGTTGATACATGTAGGTGTATAGAAAACGGAGTTTACAAGAACCTGTTTGATAAAACTGGAAAATGTTTTTGATATGCACGTCATCATGAAACCGCAGAGTCAATCAATATTTTATCTTCGACTTCGAGTGGTTTATTTACATTAGCTCACAACGAAAGTGAATGAAAATTTGAAAAAAAAATATCATACAATATTCAGTCGCGGCAGTTTAATTAATCAACGTTTTAAAGCACTTTGTTCTATTGTATTTAGCTGTAGATTAATTCAAATCATTTGAATGAATTCGGGATAGTCACATGTATAATTATTTTATTGCTTCTCAGTACACTTTAAAACGCATAAATTACTTGCTACATTTAACTTTTTTAGTGTAAATACAACAAATTTTTATTAACTATTCACCAAAACATTTGCTTTACATAAGGTCATAATCACTTCCTTTGTTTGGAAATCACATATTTGTTTAATCTTGCATTTAATATGCGAGATTTTGAAGATTTTATTTAAATTTTCATTTTAAAAAAATCTGCGTAATGTCAGGAGTTTTGCACTAATATGTATAATTTTTACGAAGTCTTCAAATTTGCACCCGATTTGATTTTTTGCAGTAAAATAATAGTCTTCGTCATTAAGTTTGACCTATGACCCTTTAGATCATTTGTGTACAAAGGTATGTCTTCTTTATCAATAAAGGACTCAAAAGATATGGACCCAGAATAAAACTGTTTATAACTATACATGTTGTTTTTTAAAGCCTTGTGATCCTTTACCTTTTCCCCATCCCATAAAACTAATGGCAATATGGGTAAACTATTCCGCACCAGATTTAAGCAAAATGAGCAAAGAAATAAATAATGTTTTCAGAGGTCTTTTCAAATTCTCCAGGTCACGAATAAAACAGTAATGGTAAAATGAAATCTAATGTTTTAACAGGATAAATCAGTTTTTAAAACACAAAACAAACAAAATTCAAGTTGAACGCACGTTTTTCTGAGCCGCACAGCTGTGTATATAAATTTCACTTTATTCTTTGCATGTACTAGACAATAGATCTAGGGTTCGCAAATCTCGGTAATATTTCCAGAAAGCTACAGTTCAGTAGCTCAGTAGAATACTACAGTCATCTATGAAGCACATTCTAGCATTGCGTTGAGAGATGACACTATCTAACCGGTGTGTATTTCAATTGCGATTCGCAAAAAATATTCCGATTGACGCATTTATATATACCCGCCCATTTATAAATGCATGTTGAGAACATGATGCTGACACATGGAAACAAATGCTGAAGAAAGCTCATAATAAAGTTGTACTCGCGAGTTAAAAATAACAGAGTTTATTTGAGAACAAACGGGGCGATGTTAACGTACATGTAACAGTTTAAAAAAAAGGAAAAAAGCAAGGATGGGCGCATAAGGAGAAAAGTCACATACACACCTCACAGCCTTATTTGCATAATCGGAACCTTTCTGGTTTTTATATTAACCAAAAACTGAAAAACCCGAGAACGCCAAACTACGTCACTCACGGGATTTTAACGAGACCAGTTCGAGACACTTGCAAATCGAGAGAGGAGTTAAGATCGAGAAAGTAAGTAAAAGTTTATGTTTCTTTTAACGGCCAGCTTTTTAAATTATTTAAAGTTGCAGAACAATTGTTTATTAATGTGAACCCGAAATGATTAGCCTTATCTCGTAAAATATTGTTCAGCATGAAACTGTCTGAACAACAGTCCTCGATTTTGTCAACAATCTAAAACGTGCTAGGAAGTAGTCATGTGTCGGTAAGAGCATATTTACTTACATTGTTACACTAGATAAATACCTTTTTTAAAGCCCAATATGCATTAATTCTACTACCCGTGTTACCAAAATGTAAATAGTTAATGGTCGATGTGAAATGTGACTTGAAAGACATGTTTTGGTATAAAATGTGCATGCAGGTGCATTATAGTCGGTTTCTACACATGACATACGTTAAACAATATTTTATATTTTCCTAGAATATGTTTACATGTTCTTTGTGTGTGTGTGTCAATCATGCCTTTAGCCATACAGAATTTCCTCGACACGTTCATATACATGTAGTTTTTTGTACATGTACATGTTAATGATCCCTTTTAAATATATGTCTTAATTATCTATGAACGATGTGAGTGTTTATGACTGTTCATGAATATGATTTGTTTTCAATAATACCAAAGAGCATAAACAACATTGCTGAAAAAATGAGAGAGAGAGAGAGAGAGAGAGAGAGAGAGAGAGAGAGAGACCATTAAAAAAGCCATTACAGATTTTATAGTTATATGTCATATCTCACTTAATGAATTGTCATGGCTGTAATCATGGTTATGTTTTGATCCATGTCTCAGATATTGCTTATGCACATAAAAAATTTCAACCGGGACACACCCTTTTGTTTTGATGTAATGACAGCATTCAGCTTTGTTATTATAGTGTTTGCGTATGTATGTATATCTATCTATCTATCTATCTATCTATCTATCTATCTATCTATCTATCTATCTATCTATCTATATATATATATATATTTTTTTTTCTTCTAATCTACAGGTATACCTGCTGTTCCAGATGATCTGGAGATCAGGAAAATAGAGAATATTGTCAATTTGATATTGCCTAATGACCCACTCAAGTCCACTGAAGGTACTTCTTTGTCATGTGACAAACTTACAACTTTACCTCCTATTTAGATACATGTATATATTGGTTATAGCTGAATGAAAGGCAAGCAAAGTCATCTAAATAGCTTCATGCAATGTCTTGTTCAAAAGTTAATTGTATAAGGTTTATCTGTATAAGGGAAAGGTATATATGGTCATCTTGTTACAACACTGATTATTTGAAGTGGTGGGAACCTCCAAAAGGAATGCCAGGAGTTAAAAAATATTTATAAACCTAACTGTACAATCTGTATTTTACCCTCTCTGTGCAGAAATTCCATGAATTTTTTCTGCTGGAAATAGGTTTTTCAGATTAGTTTATATTATTGACTCAATCTTATTATGGTGTACATAGAATGTTGATAGTATATTTGCAACTTATACAGACATTCATTTGTTACATATGCATTTCTGACTTTGCTTGATCTTTGTTTGATATATTTGTCTTATTTGAGATCTTTCTGTCCATTGGAAAATTAAATGTCTCTGAAGTAACACCAGTTAATAACCATGGTAATAAAGGCAGTTGGTTTTCTGGTGATTCTGTTTAAACAACGTGTATTTTGATGCATTACATTTTTAATGTGTGTGCAAACTTGATTGGCTAGGGTTTCCTGATTTTTTGTAT
Source organism: Magallana hongkongensis (assembly GCA_016163765.1). Lineage (NCBI taxonomy): Eukaryota > Metazoa > Mollusca > Bivalvia > Ostreida > Ostreidae > Magallana > Magallana hongkongensis. The sequence continues at coordinate 78,142,248 of WFKH01011926.1, read as the reverse complement.
ACATGTAAGTTATACTCAGTATTGCTTTAAAAAGTATATCACATGTGACCTACCGGTATAATAGTACATACATGTATTTCATTTGTAAACTATAAATCATTCTACAAATTTTCAACGTTTTGTAAGACTATGGCTTTTAAAGTAACTGAAAGTACATGCAACTGTTTCTTGGCATTGTATATATAATGAAAAGATAAAGAAACTGTGAGCTGGGTTTAAAATTAGTAACAAAATGTTGATACAGTCAAACTTCATTATCTCGAACTAGATGGGACTGATTAAAGCCTTCGAGATATCCAAGTATTCGAGATATTGTGGGTAAAATATGTAAAAAAAAAAATTGGTACTCGCAAGTCACTTTGACATAACCATCGTATTTGAGATATCAGTGTTTGAGATATTGAAGTTTAACTCTATATGTACAATACTAGATAAGATTGCATTTTCAGTATCACTTTAAAGGACATTCTTAAAGAAGTGCATTAAATATATACATGTATGTTTTATGAATGCAAATTGTTGCAAAAATTGATTCTCTTAACACTTTATGTTTATTCTTTTTTAGTTTCCAGACCATAACATTAATGGATGTTTCTTGAATGGAATACATGAGGATTAGGATGGAACCTTATTCTGCCTTTAAACCAACTCACACCATCTTTTGAAGATTTATGTACCCAAGCACAGAAGAATTTGTTCTAAACACATCATTTATATAATTCTAATTAATATATTACATAAAAATGTTTGGGCTCTTTAAATTTACTGGATGTCAGTGTATGAATTGTTTTAACAGTAAGTGTATACATAATGAATACCAGCAAACATTTTATGGAGTCCACTTGTTTTGTATTTTTCTTACCCATCTAACATGTTTTTATATTTACATAACATATTCATATGACATTTTCAGAAACAGTTATCTTAATTTATTTGAAAAGTAGCTTTACTATTTTATACAAGTTTTTTGAAATATACTCTTTTTTGTATACATGTACAAAAAAAAATACTCAGTAACATGGGACAATGGAAGTAATATACTTGTATATAAATTGATATCAAAATCAGTATAAACAAATTTATAGGTCTTGTTCCTGAGCATAAAAATGACTAAAACATATTCATTTTATCCATTAAAAACAATTATTAATATTTTTAGAATATCAATCCAAGTTGAAAAAGGACTAAAAATATATAAGATTTTTTCCATTTATTTAAATGTTTGAAAACTATTCCATTGAAGTTTTTTTTCCTTTTTCAACTAAAAATTGCTGTAAAGTATATTCTATCCCTGAAATATATCACTTTAGTTTTATTGAACAGCATGTCTATTAGTTTTTTTTATTATTTTTCACAGAATGATATATGCAGGGTCATTAATTTATTGTCATTATTTTAAAAAACTTGATACAAGTACCAGTTGGCCTTCTGCACCATTTTTATTGTTTAAATGGCATGAAGTTTGTGAAACGAGTCTAGTGATTTTTTTTATTACCTTTCATATGACAAATGACATATCTTAAATTGTTGTACAGTTAGTCATATCCTTTTAATATATCACATTTTTATGTTGAAATGCATGTCCATTAGTTTTATGATTTTTTTTTTTCAGAATGATATGTTCAAAGTCATTATAAGAAAATTGTTTTTAAAAAAGAGATCTCATACAACCTGTGTATTTTTTTCAGTTTACATAATACAGTGAATTAATTGTATGTAGATTATGAAAATGCTAGTGTATTATTTGTATACCTACAAACAAAAAACTTTTAATATCACCAGGTATATGTACCAGCTTACTATTTTTGATTATGTACCTTTTAAAGTATTATTTTTAAACATTTTTTCGTCATGATTATAAACATGCTATGTTGACAACAATGCCATATACATTTTGTTGTATTTTTGTTTTGATATAATTTTGAAATTAAATTTAATATGTATTTTTCATGCCTCATACTCATTGATATATGTATTACATATAATAAAATTACTAGCAAAACTTTTCTCTATTTAATATATATATATATATATTTAATTATTTTATATATATATTAAAAACAAGATTAAGAAACGGGCTATAGTCAATGCACGTTTTCAATAGTTGTCTCTCTTGCTGACAACAACGAATGCTCTCAAGGGTTCATGACCCTGAATATTGAGTAGGCTGTGAGGTGCGACATATTGTACCTCGCTCATCGAATTACATTATTCAGTTTACTGTGAAGAAATTCGTCAGAAATTGATTAGTGAACAAATATATTTTACATTACCGTTCACAATGTACCATACATGTATATGGAATATCGCATGAGTTGAACCGATTGTTTTTCCTCACAAAAAGCTAGCGCTTGCTGCAAAATGGAGATACTCGGGTTTGCACGCCGTGAAATCCATAAGACGTTTTACAGCATATGTCTTCGATCCCTTATTTCCTTACAACAAATCCGTACTAAAAAAAATTTGAAACATCGTCGCCAAGTCCGTAAAATGATGCAGTGCGGTGTGTTTATATACATATAAAACTGTGTGAAATGGCGACTCGATTTGCATGTGAGTTTTACAATCCGAGGTCGATTAGCGTGTTTGAGAGAAAGTCATTGTAGAGCGTCAGTAATCAGTAGTAATTATTGTCTGATGAATATTGAAGTGCATGTAATAAAATTAATGATTCTACAAAATGAGGTTAATCACAGATCAGTCCAAAATTGAACATGTTTGTATCGTAAATTTCATGTTTTTTGTATGTTTAAAAACACATGCACGCTGGTAGAAGAAAGTGTGACATTGATCGGTTGAAATTCAATAAAATGTAATTCATTGTCAGTATATGTTGTGAATTTTTTGGAATAAGCTACATAACAAAATAAATACTGCCTCAACTTAAATTGATGCGTTGAAAATGATTGATCATGAATTTATCGATGAAGCATAATTGCTGAAAAATGAAATGGCAAACCTGTTTAAATAGTGTGTTTCTAACAATTGTTTACACCATAAAAAAAAGACACGATTATTAATTGTGAGAAGTCTAGGTCAATTATCGCAGTGATATAATTTTTGGAGTCCTGACACTGAGTTAAATTTCACAACTGGCAGTTGGTGCATAAGTTATCAATACCGCGTAAGCAGACAGGGAAACGGCTCATTAAAAATAAAACACAATTTCATTAATTATTTAAATATATGTACAAAATAATAAGCAGCTATAATGCTTAAAATATCTGATAAGATGTAAATTAGTTCTCAAACTGAAATTGACACAAAGGTAAAACATCGCCTTTAACACTGCATACATAACAGAGGTATCGTTCCTAATCCGCTAGGGTCCCCGTGAGAAATACTCTTCCGGCCAGGACGATAGAATAGACCGTGGCTATTTATAGCCACCGTCTAAAAAATGTAATCGCTTATTTGTTTATTTACGTAATTGTGTACACTCCGCGTACGATTTAATATTTCTGATGCAGAGGTATTTAAGTTACCTTGTTCTAAAGATTTTCGGTTTTATGTATAATTAAGAAGACATTTTTATTATTACATTACTCGATTATTCGTTAATTAAATTATTATTTTCTTAAATTTGGTTTTATTTAACTGTTATTCCTAAACATAAATGGTAATATATAAGATAGAATATGATTAATATTATTTGTAGGATATTGGATAGGATAGGATTGTTTTGTCAACTTTCACGATAGCAGCACTGTACACTTAGTTTTTAGCTATTTTTTCCTAATTACCGACGAAATACAATGTAAGGATAACCCCCGAGGCACTCCGAATAAATCGTTCGTCTTGCGTTCACAAAGCGTTCACATATCGTTTACCGTGCGTTCACCGTTCACTTTGCGCTCCGTTTGCGCTTTGCGTTCGCTCATCGCTCACCGTTCATTAGCGTTCACCAAATTCCGTTCAGCGTGCGCTCACCGTTCGCTTAGAGTGCGCTCACCGTACACTCACCGTTTAAGTGGGAAAGTAGAACGTTTCAGGGACTGTACATGTACCTGAAAAAACATTAACTTGTATGTAATATAATTCGTTTTCTATGCATCATTTTTAACAGAAACAAAAGTATTTTTTGAAATAAATAATGTTTACTTTAAACAAGAGTTGCATTTTAATTAAGGTCTTCCGTTTCCAACGGAAGACCTTTATATTATTGTGCAGATTAAGATTATTCTTATTTTTCTTTTTTTTTTTCTTCCTAGACGCGAACTTTGAGGCTTCATATCTTGCTCATTTCTGAACGGTTTTTGCTCAAATTTTCAGGGCTTATAGACTTTACAAAACACTAACTAAACCATTTCATAAATTTTAAAAATCCTCTTCCGTTAACGAGTTATTCCCCTTTTTAAAAAATTTAGGGCCTTTCGTTTCCAGACAAAGGCTCCGAGATTATGATAGCAAGGAATGGGAATCCAACGAATTTGAATAACAGAGACATTGAAGTTATGCACATCGGTTTTTGTTTTTTAGATTACTTTCTTTATTTAGAAAAAGGTAGGGGGTCAAAAAACAGGGTTCCAAAAAGTGCGAAAATTTAGACATATTTTCCTTTGTATCTTTTAAACAAAAAATATTTTGTTAAGACATGTAGAATAAAAGTTGTGCAGTATGTCAAGGACTTTCATTTGACACCAATAAAAAAGGGCTGGCCCTTTAAATTAAGGGCCAAGGGCCCTTGAAAGTTTTTGCTAAATAACTAAAAAACGGCTAGGATTTTGATATAGCTGTCGCTGGAAAAGTTGTTTGTTGGGATCCTATAAATGTCGTTACAATGTTATTTTGTTGGTAGTTGTGTAGTATGAGTGTAAAAAGCTTTACATGTTAACATGTACCTGTGTTTATTTGGCAAGTTAACGAAAGTCATTGTGCGTACAACTGACATTAAGTTACGACAGACAGTATGCCTGTTTAAAAAGGATGCTTTAATTCATAAGAAAAAAATAATTTTTTTAGGGTACATGCTTTTATGTGAGGAGTTTAAGTCATCTTCGTAAATTCTGCATAATCCTAAAAAACGAGAAACAGAAAATATAAACATTCTTTTTCTTTTCTAGTAAATCACACAAACTACCGGAAAAAAATAAATCTATGTGATACATTTTAGTTATCATGCTGCGTGCATTTAAAATATATCTGTAATCAGAGTTGTGTGTGTGTGTGAACCATTACGTAAGCTATCCCTCGCTTGCGGCCGAGAAAGTCGGTCGCCATGGTCGCGGCTGGACTACCTAGCGGTCAGCGGTTATCTAATACACCGGAGTCACGTCTCACAATTTATGAGTTCATTTAGCCGAAAACAAGAATTGTTTTAATTTCGATCACACATAGACGTTTATTCTTCTCAAATTGAATTAAATGATAGAGTGTCAATTAAGAAAACGTTCTGTTAATTAATAAAAGAAATGTCATTCTCAATCGGAAGTAATATCAGGCATAGATCAATTGTGTGTTTTAGGTAAAAAAAAAATAATAACTTCTATTTGGTAGATTTTAGTCATTATTACACTGCAAACATTTCAAATCCTCCTGGGTTCTGAGCTGTGTGTGTTGTAACTTTACGTAACCTATAATTCCTCGCCCGCGGCCGAGGAGATCGGCCGCGGGTGCACTACCAAGCGGTCAGCGGTTATCTAATACACCAGATTCGCGTCTTTCATGTACTTGTTTGAGTTTATATAGCCGCAAATACAGGAACTGTTTTAATTTTAAGTTATTAATGTTTTATTTAAAATGTAAATTAAGAAGTCATTCTGAAAATTAAAAAAATCCGATATTATTCCTAATCCAAAACATCGTCAGACATAAATCAATGGTGGGTTTGTAAGTACAAAATGTTCTAAGAACTGTACTAATAATGTTTTAGATCAACAACAAAAAACCACAAAGATTACCCCTTTAAATGATGATCATCCCTCGCACGCTCGCACATGGCCGAGAAGATCGCGCGCGAGGGGACATCTACATGTACCTTATGACACGTGTATGTTTATTGATATTTTGTACGAACACAAAACTATTTGTTTATTTTATTTTCATTTATATTGGTTTTGGATGAAAGATGAATTTATCTCCCTTATTCAGTTGATTTAGCGTTGATTTAAACGTTAGGGCGAAAAATCTTATAAAAACCTCTCATTAATTGAATAAAAGTAATCTATCAATTCGATTCTAAATATGCAAGGCCGATTGTATAAATAAAAGATTAAATATAATAAAACTCCGAGATATTTACCGGCATATGTAAAATTGATATGTGTTTAACTTAAGATTAATATACT
>WFKH01011926.1:78102050-78120425 GCA_016163765.1 Magallana hongkongensis | reverse complement strand
TCTCTCTCTCTCTCTCTCTCTCTCTCTCTCTCTCTCTCTCTCTCTCTAATCTTTGATACAGTACAATACACTATTCGTATCTGGATTGTTGTCGTTGAGGTTGTAAATAATTATCTTCTAGGGTTTTAAAACTTTTTGAACTTCATCATAACTTATATTTTGATAGTTGATTATTTCATTGAATTTCGTTTTATAGCTAAAACTACACTCAATTTTAATTATGTAGGATTTTATATTTAAAAATTTTTCTTCGCGAACCGATTGTTACACAGTTGAGGAGAATACACTACGGGTTAAAATGTATCGGGGGAGAATACATACAGGGCAAACAAAATTACTTAGATTCGCAAAGCACACAGTGTTATCATTAATTTCATTGTTTATACTGTGTGGGGTTAATTCATCAAAGTTAATTTATTCATTATATAACCACTATTATAGAGCTATAAAGACATGAACATGTAGGTAAGAGCATGTACCAATGATCTTTTTTAGAACAGTTTGATGTCGCTAGGATACAGGTTTCAGATCCTTGATTTGAATGGTTAAATTTAGATATTGAATTTTGAATCTAGAATCCGTATTTCGAATCTCGTATTTTGAATCTCGAATCTGGAATGGTCCTTCTCGGCTTTCGTATCGTCCTGACCTAACCACAATATCAACGTTTTCTACACTGTTATCATATCCCAAATTAGACGATATTTAATTACATTTTGAATACCTCTTAGAAAAACAACTAGAGTTCTACTGTTATCATCCTTTTTGCATTGTTTGCGCGTTTTAGAGGACATAGCCAACCACCCCATTCTCCGTTTGAAATAGAACTTACTCAACGCAAAAACTAACTAACTTGCAAGTGGTTGTTTTAAAGGAGTCACATCGTCATTAAATTATCTGCTTTTAATGCAATGCGTTATGTCAAACGCTGTCAATGTCAAACGCTGCGTACTTTATTGACTTGTCTTAGACGTTTAAATCCATTATTAGTTCAAGTTTACATCATCAGAAATTACACAGATTATAGATAATAAATTGTAAAACAGAAAACAAATGCAAGCGCCTAATTACAGTGTGTTATACTTTTTGAAATCTTCGTGTGGGATTACACTACACTGTGAACAATGTTGATTGTTCTTTCTAATGAAACACAACAATTCTTTGGCAGATTTGTATTAGCAAATCAACATCTGAAAAGCACGTGTAAATGATAAATGATATCAATAATTGGCACAATTCAAATTAGAAAAGGAACGCTAAAGACATTAGATTTGCACGATAAACCCAAATACCAGGGTCATTATGCAAAATGCATGTGTATACAAAGGCGTGTTTAGCTGGGTCTGCATATATGATATATACTTTGTGTACACCATTACGTCGGTAAATTTTCGCTGTTAACATACTGTTAATTGTTGTGTTCTGTACTTTATTTTTGGTATGAATATTGCTTGGATTATATCTTGATCGATCGTAACGTAGATTACATAGAAAGCTCGGATTGCACGGACTTGCCCGGATTGACCAAGTAGTTGCCGTTTCAATGACGTTACAATAGCAGCAGTGATGTGTTTTTTATGCTATGCTAGCTACCGCCATAACTGCTGATATCATTAAAGATTGCACAAGTTTGGACTAGATAGACGATGGTGCATGATCAATAAAAAAAATGATTTTGCATTGCCAATCTCGGCAGTGTTTGTTTTTAAAACACTGACTTATAGAATATCTACAATGATTTAAAAATTTGATAAATTTCACATAAGATTGAAAAAAAATTATTTTGATTTGATGAAAGATAAGAAAAATAAATGTTGAGAATACATGTGATACATAATGCATTTGAATGTATAAAGGTTAATGTAGTATATAGCCACGCCAAGAACGCTGACAGCAATGTTTGCTATGTGATAGTATTAATTCAAATCAGTTCGTATATTCTTTATTATTTCGAATGTGGAGGGAACAAATTGAAATTTGTATGTACGCAGTATATATTAAAAAAGAAAATATTTTACTCAGTTTAAGTTTACATAATGACCCCTTGTGGAAGAATGAGGCCCTACATATGCACGAATGAACAAATGTTTACTTACGAACAGGTATTGATACATCTTTAAAAGTATACTTCTAAAAATAATTACGTAAAAACCTTCAACTTTTGTGAAAATGATCACCAGAGAGAAACATAAAATCATGATCCCTATGGGAGATATGGGGCCATAGAGAAAAATACAAGTTTTTTTAACTATAACAGTATATACAGAACAATATCTAAAAATCGCGTTTTAATCAGATAAAACAAATATAAAGTATAGATAATAACAATATCATTATTCAAAGAGGGCGTGTGGGGCAGCAATGGGGAGGGTGAGGAGTATTTAAATACAGTGTAGTATACACAACTTAATGAAAAATTTTTCCTCTCAAGAACATCAATGTTATCATTTACGAATAACAATAAGATTTACATATAAGAATGACAGAAGAAGTTAAAAAGTATAAAGACATCCTGTGTTGTGACTCAAAACAAAAATGAAAAAAAATGTGCTTGGAAATGAAACAAGCAAAAACGAAGCAATACACTTATCTCATAAACACAGATTTGTTGGCAGATGGTGAAGAACCGCTAAAGTGTCAACTAAAATATTGCTGAAAAATAACTCAAAGATGACTATTAAAGAGTTCTGTCATTCAGTCACCTTTCCATACATTTCAGACGACTATAAGAAAGAGCACAATCCTGTGTGATTCATAAAGATAAAGTCTAAAACTAAAGTAAAATTTACCAAATAATTTAAAAAGTCATCACAAATTTGCAATAAAGCAACTGCCATAACCTTGTGAAAAAAAGCTTTTTGCTAACCACCATTAAAAGAAATCAATGTTTTATTATTTTTTAATTTTATTTTTAGAGTGGGGGCGGGAGGGGTGGTGGGGGTATTGTCATCAGTGAAAAGCAAGGTTATAATCATGTTATCCTGAAAATTTAAAGGTCACAGGGCGAAAAAACATCTTTAAGCAAGTCCTTAAAGGTGGCGTAAAGGTGGCTTAAAGGATATACGATCTTTAAGCCACCGTTAAGTCACCTTTAAGCAAGAGCTTATAGGTGCTTAATGTCCAAACTTCTTTAAGCCACCTTTAAGCTACCTTTAAGCATCTTTAAGTGCATTTACGCTCCCTTTAAGTTATCTTTACACCGTCTTTAAGTTCCCTATAAGTCAAATTTGATCAAGTTGAACAGTTTCATATTAAATTCATAAATTAAATCAATAAATGCAAAAACTCTTGTGTAGGGGTGGGATGGGGGTGATCCAAGTGATGATATACTTTAAAAGGGGGAGGGGGTATTCCAGGCGGTTTTAATTGTCAACACACACCACGCAGACACTAGTATCTACACCAAATTATTAACACTTCTCCAATGAACACTGATCGCCGTTATTTTTTTTTATATTTTTTGGGTGGGGGGGGGGTGGGGTTTCAAAATTATTGTAGCGGCGAGCGCAGTCCCTCTATTTAAATCTGCGCATGGAATATTATATTATAGTATGTTTGTTTCCTTTTATAAACTAATCGATGAAAGAAAGAGCTCTCTCTCTCTCTCTCTCTCTCTCTCTCTCTCTCTCTCTCTCCTTAGTAATTAATATTTAATATTTGACTTAATTATACTTAGTCGAAAACCATCAATTATTTGACTGTTAGCACAAGATTTTAAATTCAAAATTTTCATTGAACCGGATTAAAAATTCATTAATACAGATCTACATCAATTCGATTTTATTTAGAATTTGTTTTCGTAAAAGAACACGCATTCACACAAACGAACTATGATAATGGGTTTATTTCTTTTTTTAAGTTTATCCGGTTATTAAACAAAATAAAAAATGAATGAATAATACATGATTTATTTTAATAATCAATTTAAGATAATTATATATTTATTGAAATTTTAATAATTCTAGATCTGCTATACATGTAGATACATGTTAAAGATGAAAAGACTCTCAACTGCCTTTGTTATATGGGGCGGAATATTGCTGCTTTGTTTGTCTAGACATGGTTTAATTCGTTTGTGTATATCTAATTAAGGTCTATTGTTTGTTCAACTTGAGAAAACCCCTGGAACTAACACAGAATATACAAGATATACACAACAGATGTGTTTTGTGCCCAGGTGCACGTCAGGGTTCCTACAGGTGTTGAAATCTTAGTATGTACATGTATACGATAAGTCCATTGAATTAAAGTTTTATTTACATTTGTAATTAATTCTCAAAATATTATTTCCTCACCCTGGGTTTTAAAAATATAACGTCTACAAATCAAAGATACATGTGTATGAGAGTAAAATTTAGAGGCTAATTAATTACAATAATCATAAATGGGGGATAATTATTTAAATATATTTATAAGGAGTAATATAATATATCACATACCATGCCCGGTACATCATATGTACATTTGTTTTCCCTCGGACTGAAATGCCACACTTTCATTGGTTTAAACATAGCACGTGATTGCCTCATATATCTCTATGTAGGTTCGGTGAGGATTAATATTAGGCAATATGGCCGTCATTGGCCGCCGCTTCGCCTACTCATCTCGACATTTCATATTATTTAACACAGAAACCGTGTTCCGTAAGTTCTTAAAATATTTAGAGTAGTTGCCCTTTGAAATTCATTAAAATTAGAGTAGTTGCCCTTTGAATATTGACGTCGTCACATTGTTGTTTCTGGAGCATAACAAAATGGCAGCATCGAGATTTGCTCAAATCTCTGCAGAGGAAAGGGAAAAAAACGTTTAAAATTGAATAGCAACAAAATATTGTAAGAAAACATTAGTGAAGCGAAGATTTTCAAAGAGTATTTAAAAGGTGAGATAAATATTTTGAAGAGTTTAAATGAGTTAAATTGGACGAGATGTTAGGCAACTTGTATACATGGTTTTGCGTAGATCATCGCTTTTGTGAATAAATGTGTCACTTGATAGTCATCGGGAAAACAAAACACTTATTAGGTTTGTTACTGACTTACTACAGAAATATATGGGGTTGATCAATTTCATAGACGGCTGGGTTTCGCCTCGCCATCTATGAGATTGATCAACCCCATATATTTCTGTAGTGAGTCAGTAACAAACCTAATAAGTAATAGTATATGGTTACATCATTTGCAATTGCCACATGCTGAAAATAGTACGTCACTTGTAATTGGTGATATTGTTTGTTATAGAATTGATAGTTTAAAAATCATGTATACAATTAAATATTTAAACATATATCATTTAGTATGTTATTCTAGATCTGTTGTAAATGTGTAGGCCTATAATCAACATTATTAAAATTAAACATGCTGGAACGGCGCCGTGATCATGAAAACCGGTAAATTACGTAGAACTATTACCCTTATAGTTTCAATGCATTTTAAAAGAAAAAATAGTTTCATCTTCTTCCTTGCATTTCATAGTTATGGATTAGGTGAACGTATATATATATCTAACCGATTGAAATCTATTAAACTTAGTACTTAGTCTAGTAAGCCGAACAGTTTCCAATCAGGTAGAATATATATTTTGTTCACTGAAGACCAAGTACCGTAATTCATTCTAAATACATGCATGCATGTAATTAGGTGTAATTGATTGTTATAAACTGAATGGAAGTAAAAATCTTTTCAAGTAAAAAATAAACACATTACCGGCACATTAATTCAGTAGCCAATGATTTATAGTATATAAACATCCCAATCGATACGAAGTTCCTGTGGCGGAAAGGAAGTGAGCTGGGGCTAGTAAGCAAAGGGTTCCGGGATCGATACCTGTCTTGGGCGTCCTTTTAATTTTTTTTTCCCTTTTTATTTTTGAGAGCAAGAACCGTTTTTAATACTTTTTCTGTCTTGGAATCATTGAAACTTGCGACAAAATATACATTATTTACTTAACTACCGTACATGTTCATATGGAATCAATTTCTTTTGTTAAAAATCGCTGCGTTGTGTGTCTAGACATGCTTTCATTTCTTTGTGTATATCTAATTAAAATCCATTGTTTGTTAAACCCAGAAAAATCCTGGAATTAACACAGAATATACAGGATATACACAACAGGTGTTTTTTGTCCAGACGCACGACTATGCTTTTTAAAAATAAAAACTTCGCATATAGGTTAGATATATTTGTCCATTGATCACAATTGATAAAATTGTCATAAAGTTAATACATTTTGTTGGTAAATTAAGCCCGATATTGACTAAAGACTGTTATTATTTTCTTTTAAATGGCTTAAAGGGGGCTTAAAGGTGACTTAAAGAAGTTTTGACATTAAGGACCTATAAGATTTCCTTAAAGGTGGCTTAAAGGTAGCTTAAAGATAGTCTTTAAGTTGTCTTTAAGCACCTTTAAGCTATCTTTACGCTTTCTTTAAGCCCCCTTTAAGCCACCTTTAAGCAGCACATATAGCTTAAAGGTGGCTTAAAGGTCATCTTTAAGCTACCTTTAAGCACCTTTAAGCTATCTTTAAGGAGAACTAAAAGATGGTCATTCATCCTGTGGGTGTTCTAGCCCGCAGAGTCATTTCTATTCTAAAGTTATTCAAATTCTAAACGTTAAATGTTTCTTTGAAAACTTTTTCAAACGCTAAAAAAAATAAAATTCTGTATTAGTATTTGTGTACAAACTGATTTTCACAACACCAACAACAAAAATGAAAATTATTAGATAACGACATCATATCAATAAACATTCCATTGAACATATTCGAACGATCTGTCTTTAGAATGACAATTAGAACTTGCAAATAAAATATGATTTTAAAATTATAGAAAAAATACACTTTCAAATATATAATAACTTTTGGTATAAAAAAAAACTACGTATTATTAGTTTTAGTAGTAATAGAGTAATATTTAGAGCACTACAATAATCTTTAACGTCATAATCATAAAAAATAATTGCATAAATAAATAAAGACATGCTACAATAAGAAGCAACAAAATATAAATCAAACGAGGAAAAAAAATCATACAAATAAGGCAAAATATCACTTTTCAGGAACAGATAACTTAGGAACTCGAGTTTACTAGTTCACTTCATCAAGACTTTCCTAGGCACATTAGGTATGAGCATGCATATTTTAATCAATTGCCCCTGCATTTACAACAACGAAAAACAATGGTAATAAAAAAAAAAACCCCATACCAATAAGAAAAAAATAACTAAGCTAATTACTAAAAAAAACATGAGTTCATTCATTTAGTTCATCCGGAAGATCATCGATCGTCTAAGTATTAGCATATAACTGACATGAGTTCATGTACATGTCATCTGAGGCAGACTTTATGAACTCAGCTACAGCTTGACAGCACAACAGGTACTCGATCTAAAATACGCATCGTGTAATTTTAACAAGTTATGTTATTCTAGAGAATTCTTTGACTGTATGAGGGTGTTATCATTTAGATCATGGTTTTTGTAAGACAACGAATCAGTTGGTTGCAGCAGTAATTGTGGATTTCGATATTTACATAAGGTATTTAAAAAAAGAAGGGTTATCTCTCCTCTGGATATATTTAAATTTCTTTTAACGTATGAATACGTACGAACCATAATCCTGAAAACGAACAACTTACTTTATTGTAAAACAAGGTCATATGTAATGTATACAACCTTTGCTATTACAGATGACTTTCACATAGATGTCACTTATCATTTCTAATTTAACAAGAAAGATAAGATTTGTTTTGTTTTCCACTAGCTGCCTTCGCAAGCCACTCAGTATAAAATTAAACTGGTAAAATATATATGTGAATAGGCTAACTAAATGACTTGAGAAAACTCAAAATTTATAACATTCTTATCTTTTAAAATATTTTCAGTTTCAAATACAAACTACAACCTTCTATTTATACAGTATTTTTTTTTTTATAAAACTTATATTTTTAACTCAAACAAATTTCAATGTTCAACTCAGATGAAACTGATTGACTGATAGGTTAGACACAGTTGAAGTATAGGAGCGTATTCTACGCAACGTAAGAGCTCAACTGTTCTTCTGTCTCCTTTTATATTATATTGTATTTTAAACCATATAATTCCACTCCTGACTGCTTTGTCTAATTGTCTTATCTGACTAAACATTGTTAAAACCGTTGAACCTGTAAATCTTGATTTGTTGATCATTAAATGTGTATTCATAATTAAGGACGACGGACCCAATTCAAGATTTCGCACCTCTGCGCAGAAATCCGCGCATTAGCTATAAATATGACTGTCGTAATTACGTACATCAGAATAAGAGAAAATAATAATATGTTCATTCTACTAAACATAATTTGTGATGCTAAATATTTTTAGTGGAGAAAAATTAAGAAAAAATAATTAGTTCGAATTTCCCTTTGTTTGCGACAAGTCCGTTTTTTCCACGGTTTATAAATCCTAAAACCGCCAAAGGCAGTTTATATTCTTATAATCTGGTAGATATTGAATTTATACCTTACCCTAACAATATTTATAGATATAGCAGTGAATGTAACGTCTGGTATTACTTAATTATGTCCTTTTTTCAATGATATTTCTGAGGAAAAATGAACCATGCAGTGAACTTTGACACAACCCCTCAAAAAATTTAAGTCGATGACCTACATTTTTTTCTGTTCATCGGTAAGCTAATTGACTTCTTAATATTACAATTTGATAAGAGTAAAAAATTTATTGCAGAATTTCTAAAATATCATTTTTTATACCAAACCCCAGAAAATCCCCATTACTTTCTATTATATCTGAGGATTTTCCTACCCAAATTATGAAACGCCCCCAGTAAAAAAAGGAAGTCGATGATCATGTAATTTTTTTTATTGATTTTCACTCACCATTAACTGATTAACATTATGTAAAAATTTGAATAAAATATCTATTGTAGAAATGAATTGGGTCCGCCGTCCTTAAAGATGTTTATTTTTATTAAACAGATTTACAGAGCTCTGATTTGTTTGTTAGAGAAACAGTTTAAGTATGAAATGTGTTAAATATTGAACACAAATTCATAATTTAATGTAACAGGTAATTTTTATTAACAACATATGTCGAATGCACCATGTACCTGGATAAAAAGGTCAGTTTATGCTCCGGGTTTATCAGTTCACATAACTGTATACGTTTTACAGCGTCCAGTGATTCTTGTGGTTAGTTTTCAGTAGGATTCCAAGTTGTTTTCTCGTACATAGAAACTTTGCGCCATACAATCGGTTCATACATTCGTATAATACATAGACAATAGGACAATAATGCCCAGCCTCTAGTAATTTGGACATTTAAAAAAAATGTAATATGGTGCCTGTCATATTACAAGAAATGTAGCTTACTCTTGTGATAGTGCACTTTAATATTTTGAGTAAAAAATACATTCATCATCCGCACGTCAATTGTGTTGAATTGATCATTTTACGTTTTGTTTATGTCTTCTTAGTAGTTGCTTATAACAACGATCGCAAAGTATACATGACCCGATCAATAAATCTATAAATAGATTCATAAAGCCTCTAAAAGAAAGCAATACAATACATGCCGACGGTGATTTTATCCGGACACAATATTTGTTGAAGTCGATGGACAGTTTAGTCACTAGTCAGACATTCACACGATAATTAAACCATGAACCAGAAAACCACTTACCGCACTGATTAAAGAGATGACACGAATATTAATATAAAGAAAGTAAGGCATATCATGATTTCATAACAGCAACATATAAGTATAAAGTATGAATGAATTAGCAATGGTCTTCAAATGAGAGAAGGGATACAATACATCAAATTTAAGACAGTTCAATGGTCGTGGTTATTTCTAGACTGCGTTGATCTCCTTAGAAACAAGGGATGTTTGTGAAACACGTATGCCCCCTCGCTTGGAAACACCCACGATGAAAATGAACGTAAACTGCAAATAAATGGAATTTTTCTATGTCCTAGGGACATAGCTCTTTCCAAAATTGCACGAACGTACCCAAAATCGAACTTGACGTAGATATTGTTATGGTAAATCTGTATACTAAATTCAATTGAATATGTGCAACTTCTGCGAAGAAAATGAACGGAAACTGCAAATAGTTGGAATTTTTTTTGAAGTCCAAGGGGCATAACTCTGTCGAAAATTGTTTGAACAAACCCAAAAAATCAAACTTAACCTAGATATTATTATGATAAATCTGTATACCAAATTTCATTTTAAAACGTGCAACCTCTTCGAAGAAAATAAACGGATACTATAGTGGACCGACCGACCGACAGACGACCAGCAGCAAAGCAATATGCCCCCCCTTCTTCGAAGGGGGCATAAAGAGTTCTTATTATAAGATAATATTTATAAAAATATAAGATAATAATCAAATTTAAAAGGTAAAAATTAATATAAGGATTTTTTCCTTATTAAATAATTAATAATATCTGAACAAATCTATTATAGAGCTTAAGATAGATCAAATGATTAATTTGTTGATCACTTAGCCTCCTTAAAAACGTAATACAAGATAAAGTCAAATCATACACGTAGCTTAAGAACGATCAATCTTGGCAATAAATAAAATAATTTAAGGACGGGAATGGAATGTGGAATTCACTCATAAAATAACATCATGTTTTTGAAAGAAAAAAGAATGATCAACAAATTTGAACTATACATCTTTATACAATTTTGAAGTTCTGGTCGATATGATATAAATTGTGAACTCTGGAATATTTTGACACGCAATCGCGAGCTTATTATTGCAGTAAAAAGATTCAAACATTCATTACATGCACAACTTCTATTCACTTTTTGAACTGTGTTTAAAAAAAGAAATGACCAAGATGAAAAAAATGAGCTGTATTGTCTAATAAATAACCAAGAAAATGTTTTACTTAGGAAAGGTTTGAAATTAAAGAATGAAACGAACGGGGTATTTCAATGTTGTAATGCAAGATAATGCAAGTGTTGATAAAACAAAAAAGGTATCGCCTTTCTCATTGCGTACACCTGCCACAACGTTTACCGAAATAGGGATAGCGTTCTGGTACGTAGGATGATAGAATAATCCTCATTTTGTCCGCTGAAACCAATCAATATTAGTAAGACGATGCTTGGTGGTTCATAATAAAAACAATCTACAGGACGGGTGCATAAATGTTTTTACCCTATGATTTTACCTGCTTAAACGTTTACCGTCATATTAGATTTGACATTTTGAATTCT
The DNA here is from genome assembly GCA_016163765.1 of Magallana hongkongensis. NCBI lineage: Eukaryota > Metazoa > Mollusca > Bivalvia > Ostreida > Ostreidae > Magallana > Magallana hongkongensis. Next base: position 78,109,200 of record WFKH01011926.1, on the reverse strand, counting down.
TATCTGCTTTTCACTTTCATCAAACCGTTCCCTCACAGAGCCAAGCTCCTGTGGAAAGTAAATGATAAATCATCAGTCAAAAAACATAAAACTAAATCCGCCACGATAAATCATTATACGTACATGGTAATTATGGGATAAACGGTAGGTTTTGTCTATGTATAGACGTACATAATCAATGAAGTCAAGTGACAAAAAAACAAAATAATTAATATAGAGATTTACTTTGAACTCAGTTCTGAAATTCGACAGGTTAGTAGCTATATCTGCTTGCATCTAAGATAAGAACTCCCGAACAAAGTCTTTTTACTAAGAACTGACATTCTGTTCGAAAACTTTCATACAGTCCACGGTAAAGGCAATTGCATCAGTAAGAAGATTAGCTGTCTGTATGCTTTTAGAATAAGTTTGGACTGTTGTGTACAGTATGGTGTCGTCTAACGTTTCTGGAGTCTCTTCATTATTTCATATTTAAAGGACAAACTTTTGAGTATAACAGAAGAAAGAAATAATCTCATTTTTTTATTAGAATGAAAAGCAAGTGTATATAAAGTCTTGTTTTTCAATCTCTTGAAACTTGTCCTGTGTTCTTTCGTTTTTCTGTTTTCTATTTCGATATCACCTCACAAGCATCATAAGAAATGTTATTTAATAAAAATGATCCTGTTTAAATAAAATGGAGTATATAAAAATGGTGGTTTAGAATCAATCATGTCAAAATTTTACATATAGATGCAAATAATCTACTGCTATTATAAATAAAAAAGTATTTGATTGGATGTAGGAAGTACAGAAACTGAAATATAGGTTTTTACAATAATGTTTATTTAGATAAATGAAGAAACTAATTAAATATATTATGTTATGAAATTAACAGTTAAAAACAGATACAAATATGCGGCGATACCGTATGAGGAACACCATTGTGACGACACACAGTGCAATTAATAATAGACCGACCACAGGACACACTATCAGGACAATGACTGGTAAATCCAGTGTACCAGAATCTTTTATCTGTAGTTTGCCTAGAACAAGACAAACCATTATGAGGTTCGACTTGCGTTGTTTGAATAAAGTTTGTTCTTATATGTATGTCAAACTTATTACCAAATATGAGCAAACAGATTATGTATACATGTATAAAAGGGATTATCAAGCATTTAACATTTAACAGTGTTTATTCACACAATCAATTCGTGTCTATATCACACTGTCAAGAGAACGAATGTTGAGGTCATGATCTACTTAAAGGTAAAAAGGTGACCTTGACCAAATCTTAATGCAAAAACAAGATAGTCTACTTTGATTGAAATTATTATATAATGTCATGTAATGATACAGTTTGTTTGACTGTGTTAAACTTTTTTGAATTTTTCAATGTAAGAAGTTTGTCTATAAACGAGAAGATTCCTTTCTGAACGTTTAATCAAAATACGTAAATACAACACTCACAATTGAAACATAGTGTCCACAGTAAAACCTCTTTGACAGCCCAAAAGACAGCTACCGTTGACGTGGTGACAATTATCTTCAATAAATCATGTTTCACATTGATACTTACAGCCAGCTCCATACCAAATGACATCGCATGTTAGATGAATGAAAATGTTGTTTTATATGTATAAATTATTTGAATATTGACTTAAATATTTGACATAAAAGAATAGCGGTGGGTTTTTATGTAACAACATTATTCGACCGTTTAGAAAACTGTATACTCCTGGTTTGAGTTGTCAAATTTGGACTGTTATCAAGTTTAATGTTATGAGTAAACATTGTTGTTACAAAAGTCTTTATTATGGAACTAAGCCTAAAAAAACAAACAAACAAACAGAAAAAACTCTAGCAAAACAAAGGGAAATCAGACATAGTTTATCAGATATTGTTTTCCACTGAAATACTTTGGGCAGCGCTATAATAGTACAAAATAAGAATTAATCTGTTCGTCATTGTAATTTTGTGTACTTCCTGTTGGTTTTATCTTACTTATTTTTTTATGATAATTGTTTTGCATTCAATGCAAACAATTTTGAAAAATGCTAAAAGCAAATAAAGACACCATATCTCAAAATGATGATGATTGACTTCATACATATTTTTTTGACAGCAGAATAAGGTAAACATAGGTAGTTTAGGAATATAAAAGTTTGAGTGTAACATCATTCAGGGTTTTTTGTGTAAAAAAATAGAGAGAAATCAGGACTGGGAAATATATAAAAAAAAATTCTCGGAAATACTAATGCTTTAGGTCAGTCTTCTGATAGGAATACTGTTATTATGCTGAGTGTATATATTTTGTTTTTGGAATTGTTTTAAGAACGTAAGCAACAATTATTCATAGTTGTCGTGTAAAATAGTTGAGATTCTTACTATCTATGATTTTAACGATATCAATAAACATTTGTTTTCACCTAGACTAAAATGTCATATTTCAGTGTTTTAGACGTGAGACGTGACTGCTTGATATATTGCAAAGTCGGCTGATAGAATGTATATAATCATGAAAGAAATATGGCCGACACGTTGTCTTTAATCTCGATAATTCATATTATTTAATACATAAACCATGTTCCAGATACGTATTTTGTCTAAAATACGTCTGTTGTTGTCGTCGTTGTCGTCATACTTAACAGTTCACATTTCAAAACCGCTTGGCAAATTTCAACCAAACTTGGCAAAACGTATTATGTGGTTATGAAGATTCAAGTTTGTTTAAATGATAGGCCATACCATCTTAAAAGGAGTGAAACTTCTGATTTTTTGAAAATATGTTGGTATTTTTCAAAATGCGTCTTCTCAAAAATAATTTGACTTTTAAAGCCAAAGCTTTTTTATTTAAACATTCTCCTCCTACAGTCTAAATTTAATTGTGTTTCAATCAAGACCCCTGGTGGTAGGTTAGGATCACATTGAGGGTGTCAAAAACGTTAGTTCAGATGTAAAACCTAGATTTTTATGCAAACGTTTTCATAAAAAACGCACAAGAGTAGGCCCCTTTACGTTTCCGAACCTCTAGATACTATAATTCTAATCTAATCCAAGTTGTGTCGTTATAACGATAGCTGAAATAGTTATAACGAGTAAATATCTCGTTTTAACAACAAAGCTTTTTTGTTATTACGAGATTATAAAACTGTCTAACATTTTTTTTCAATATGTTTGTTTTAAGCAAAAAACAAAACAAAAAAAACAAAACAAAAAACAAAAACAAAAAAAAACAAGAAAAAAAAACACAAAAAAAACCCAGAAACAAAAAAGCATCATAAGTAAATTTTATTGTTTATAGTTCATTGTTAAATCAGCACTAAAACCCTTGACAAAGAAAAAAAAGTAAATTTTATAGTTTTACTTATTTATGATCGTTTTTGTATGAAATAGCTTTGGTTGCCACATTGAAAGCAAATACTGTGTTCCTTGTGCGTATCACTATAAAATAGGAAAGTTACCACGTTGTTCACGAAAATATGAAAGTTATGCCACCTTTTTGTGTTATCTATAGTTTACTGTATTTGAATTCCAATATTGTAGTTTATGGTTTTATGATAAATAACATTATAGATAAGATAATGTATTTTTTATGTCTGTAGAAATGTAATGTATTTCTGACACATTGAAACTTAACAAACCTTTTAGATAAAGAGAAAATATCAATACCTCATAAATCATTTTTGATACCCCCGTCTTTTAAACGATTACAACTTGCTATAATATAAAATATCGTATATAATCAATAAAATAAAATAGCAATTATAATTAACAAAAAAATATACAACATGCTAGCATAGTTTTATCAAGGGTAGAATATTTCTACTAATAATGCTCAATGTAGAAACTAATAAGTCTATTGGCATAATACCGTATTACTAAAAGAGCCATTCAAAATACATATAACTAATGATAAATCAATACAAAGAAAAATTAGTGAATAATTGAATAATAAGTAAACAAAATAAAACAACAAAGAACAACAAATAACGTGAGAAGAAATATAAATAGGGCAAAACTTACTAAACAAATATTATCAATAAATATCAGTTGAACTCATAGTTCATTTTTTCTCTTCACCCAGACTTCACTCGACGCATCAAGTATTAGCATACATGTTCTCCTCAATAGTCACCGTATAACTGGCAGAGTTCATGTACGTCTCCTCTGAGTCAGACTTTATGAACTCAGCTACAGCTTGGCAGCATACCAGGTACTCGTTCTGAAATACACAACCTGTTACTACAAAAACGTTATTTTGTGCAAGAGTATTCTTTAGCTGTATGCGGGTGTTATTTCTTAGCTCAAGATTTTTGTAAGACACAAATCAGTTGGTTGCAGCAGTAAATGTGTATATCGATTTTTTCTTAAGGAATTATACAAGAGTTATATCAGGTCCAGTTATATTTTAATTTCTTTTAACGTATTAATAGTCGTAGATTACGAATTAAAATACTGAGGACGAACAGCTTACTTAATTGTAAAATAAGATCATATTTGATGTATAATGTAAATAGCGTTTGCTATTAAAGATGACTCTCACACACTGTTGCCACTTATTATTCAACAAGAATGTTTAGGTTTGGTTTTAATGTTCCTTGGTCGCCATTTATAGCAAGTTAAAATTGAGTCAACTCGGAAAAATATATCATAAGTAAAAAGGTGGATGATAAAAACTCAAAATATATTTTATTTTTATCATTTAAAACATCACATTTAAATACAAATTATAACCTTTTTAACAGTTCTGTTGTTATGAAACATATTATTGAAAATCTTCCAGCGTAGTTAAATGTATAATCAGATAAAGAAATTGACTTATATGTTAAACAAAGTTGATGTATACGAAAGTATTACAGTCACCTTAAGAGATCCACTTCTGTATTTTTTATATTTATATTTTAAATCATATCATTCAACCACTCACTGCTTTGTCTATTTGGCTTATAAGACGAGAAATTGTCATAACCCTTGAACTTGTAAATCTGAATAGTGAACGTCATAGAAAACAATTTTTGATTAAAGCTATACCAAGTCTGAGATCATTTCCGGTCGACGACTCTGTAGCTGTCTGACAATGGTGAACATGTCCACCTCCTGATCCTGTTGTAGTTGTTGTATGGCGTTATACACAGCACAGAACTCTCCACATCTGGACGCACCATCCCTGCATGTTAATTAGTTAGAAAATAAAGAGGTTATGATCATTCAAAGTGTATTCACATCCAAAGTATATACGTTGTTTTTATAAGTTATTGAGAGCTCTAAATCGAAATAAGAATTCAAAACATATACGTTTTACTAGAAAAATACTTTAAAGTTATGCATATGTTACATATTGAATGAAAATTAAGAGTTTATTGTAAGAATTAATTTTCATTGTAACATACGTCGAATGCACCGTGTACCTGGATAAAATGGTAAGTTTACGCTCCGGATCGACTAGTTCACATAATTGTATACGTTTTACAGCGTCCAGTAATACTTGTGGTAGGTTTTCAGTAGGATTCAAATTTGTTATCTCGTACATAGATACTTTGTGCCATCCCTTGCTCTAAAAGAAGTTAATAACTTCTTAAATACATGTACTGTTTATGAAGGTTAACTTTCTATGATTAAAAAAAAGAATATGATACCTTGCGTATACTATGAAATGAAACTTATACTTCTATTATATGAAATGAAACTTATACTTATGATAGTGCAATTTTATATCTTGAACCTAAAATACAATTCATTTATCATTTTCACTTTGTCTCCAATTGTGTGAAGTTGTTGACTGTTAAGCTTTGCTTATTTCTTTCATCCGGATAGTTAGCACTCATATATAAAAATATAGCTACACAATGCATATGATTAATGAATATTTACCCCATTTAAAAAGATAACTGAGATGAGCTCACAAAATAAATCATTAATGATTTTCTCATTAACTATTGTCATTTATTACGAGCAATATTTTTTACGATATTTATCTTTCTTGATATTTAATATACGATCTAAAAAGAGTGACAGCACTTGCAGATAAACAACGGACACGTATGCCCAAAACTATGTATCAGTTAATAGTTTCTTATCAAAATTGTTTACCAGAGTTGAGTAAAAAAAAACAATTCATTAAACTGAAAAGACTGGAAAATGATTAGGCGAAACATCTGATTGCGTACAATTTTGGTTACATGCCATTAGCATTTTGGCTTATTCCCCTACCCCTTATAAAATAAAAAATACAACACCTACCGATGGTGGCTTTATTCTGACATTACATTTGTTGACATCTGCGGACAGTTTGGTCACTGGACCGACTTCCACGCGATAATTGAACAATGGACCCGAAAACCACCCACCGCTCTGATTAAAGAGATATAACGAGTATAGAAATAACAGAGTAAGGCATGCTATGGATTTCAAAATAGCAAAATATAAGTAAATAAAAATGAAATGACTTTCCATTTAAATGATTTTTTAAAATCAGATATAACAATGTAATAAAAAGTAAACTACTCTTTAAAGAATAATATCAACCAAACAATTTCAGAACGATCAATAGAAAAATGTAAAAGGCAAAAATGAACTTTTCGACTAACTGAATATATAGCATTTTATATTACAAGATCAAGCCGTAAATGAGATTTAAAAAATAAAGACAATGCATTATCTTACGTGTGGTATCTCAGAAAGTGGGTGCGTTAAGACCAGAGAACTGCAGTCTTGGTCAACAAGAAGGCGGATCAAATCACCCCCCGCCCCTTGAACCGGATACTGACCGGCTATGATGCAGTATTTTGTTGTAAACGTCTGTCAAAATAATCAATGCACACCCTCATGAAATATTTTTATTTCCTAAAGAACAAATGATTTATTGTAAATCGACTGATTAATATAAAAAGTAATGTCAAACATTATCTTTAAAAAATATAACTAAATAGGAAATGTATTTCTTTTCAACGTTTTGAAATAAAAAGATAAATAGTTGGAATGTTTTAATATTTAAAACTAAACCCTTTTTAAAGTTAAAAAAGGCCAACCAATATTCGTCTTTTTCATTTTATAAACATGTCGCAACGTTTACCGAAATAGGGACAGCATTATAATAGGTTCCTCGTTCTGTTACATGGGATGATAGAATAATCCTCATTTTGTCCGCTGAAATCAATCAATA
>WFKH01011926.1:78075247-78085518 GCA_016163765.1 Magallana hongkongensis | reverse complement strand
TGGCATTTGTTTACTCGTCCTGTGTATACCATGCCCAGCGCTCGCGACGACGGTGCAATAAACTTTTTTCTTTTGATTTGATTGCATACCGTGACGATAAATCGCTATCTTTTAGCACTTTAAACAAAAGAAATATTAAAAGATATGAATTAAAAATTTACTCGTACTTGGTTATGTACCACACTAAATGCGCTGATCACCTATAGTCTGTCAAAATCATGTGGTGCCGATCATGTATCCATGAAAGACGTCGTTTATCAATAAAGATGTTTGTGAATAATTGAGAATAAATAATTAAATGAAATCAAATATTGCGTTCACGATATATATCGTTTGTTATCACATTTCTTTGAAAAATTTCACGAGCTGAAACCGGAAGAGAAACAAGTACAGACAGCTCTGATGCATGCGCAGCTGGTAGAATTATTGTGCACTTTAATTTAGCAGCTGATCGGAAAAGATTTACAAGTAATAGCTTTCCAAAAAGCTTGCCTGACTAAACATATTTATTTCATTGCAAGAACTTGGTCCTATGAATTTTAATATGTCTTTGATTTGTAGTTCGTTCTTCTCGCAGTCTTCCAAATGCGCGTCTCTAAAGTTGGACTGTTTCAAATTATCTTTACTAAGGGGGGTTTTTACATGTACTTTAAATGAATTTTACATATTATTTAGTTTGAATCTAAAATATTTTGAGTACATGTAATTTTCTCTTAAAACTTTGTTTACCGCCAACAAAATAAAAATATAGCAATTAAAACTTAATTACGAACACAATACACTTGTTAGAATAATGCTGAGATTCACATCATGGATTATTCCACTGTAGTGGCGCGTAAAATTATGGACTGCTGCTAAGATTTTGATAATATGGCGCGGAGTAGAATTAATCCTGTGCCTCCTTTTATGCAGATTGGAATTGCCCACCGAGTTAGGTGCATTCCATAATACCCGTATCTGTGGAGTCAATAAAACTCTTTTTTGGCATTTGTTAAGTAACAACTTTTACTTGTTATATATTAATTTTACTTTAGTTTAGCAAGAATCAATCGATAACTATGCACTTACTATTTACATTGAGTAAAACACGGACGTTTTACAATGAAAGAAATTCCTCAAAGCACAGTAAACGACCATGCATGCCCGCTTCGTTTCTCTAATGAATATTAAGCTAACGTAACAATACTTAGTAAATACTTTAAAGGGGCATGGTCACGATTTTGGTCAAACTCTATTTTTCTGTTTTTATTTTTTATAATGCTTTAGGAATGCATTTCTAATGATGTAATGCAATTTGAGAGTCAGTCGTTGAGTTATAAGCAAAATACAGGGCTCTCAATTCTTTGTCATGTAAATAAGGCTCGTGCCCTGTTTTTGTTTACATTGGTTCAATATACCAGTAAAAAATCTTTTTCAAGCTGATTTGTTGATCTTTTTATTCATTTTTAGCATAAATAAACAGTTCCTAACGTTTAACACATTCAATTTAGGTCTAAAACTGGAATTTTCACTTCAACATTCGAAATGTAAACAAAGCCTTTGTTTACATAGCAAAGAATTGTAAGATCTGTAACTCGCTTATAACTCGACGAATGACACTCAGATTTTGGTTGCCTATTTAAAATGCCTTACTGAAGCATTGTAAACATTAAAATCCTAAAAATAATTTTTGACCAAAATCGTGACCATGCCCCTTTAATACAAACTGGCAATTTTGTTTAGAAATGATAACCGAACACAATTATAGTTTACATTCTACCGTGTAATATTATATCATTAGGTACAACTTGTAAAAAATTGCGAACCCCCCCCCCCCACCTCATTCACCGTTCAAATGTATGGGCCTTTCTATTGGATTGCACACGTATACAGTGAACTTGCACAATGCTGCTTTTTACATCCAATACAACAACTTTGTTTTTCTTTAAAAAAAAATAATAATAATAATATCAACCGATGCATGTTTAATGTGTCGGCTTTTAATTGCCTCGTTAGGTAATAAGTTGTTGTGATGACACCCCCTCCCCTTCAACCGTTCAAACAATGCTATCTATTTTTAAGCATGACAAGGTTAGCTTTTTAAAAATCTAAGAAAGTCAGCCTGCGGAATTTTACTTTTAGGGCAAAAGTGAATACACAATCTTTTAAAATATTAGGTAAATAGTTTCCAGAACAATATAATAATATGCGGGTGCACATTTAGTTTGCAGCCTTATTTTAATGGCTGTACATGTAGGTGACGAGATAAGCGTGTAGCGGTGTAATGCAATGTAAGACTGCACACATATTTAATACTTATAGATGTAATTTTGTTGACATAGCTCTCTGATTTTTATGGTTTGGTGGCAAACTACTTCCAATATATTTACTTTTCAATCTCACTAAGAGAGTTGGGAAGATATACGCGGACTCCGGACTGTGACTGCAGACGATTCCCAATGACAGTCTTCCAATACACTGATGCGCAGTTTGACCTAGAAACTGACCGGTTTCATAACGTCTTCGAATATTTCTAACACAAACTGTCTAATTTCTTCCCAGAATTCCAATTTACGCAAGCGCAATTGAAGTTTCATCCTAGTCAGCCCGAATTACACACGTGCACGGTGAACCTCTTTTTTGCTTTAAACACTTGCTCACTATTGCTTAATTGTTACATCTATTATAACGTTTTCGTTAATTGCGAATTTGAAGGTCGTAACATTTTTAAGATGCATTGATAAATCTTTTTTCAATGAAAATTGATATTGCTGGCTTCCATTGTTGACTGCACTGTTTCGGATGTCGTAACTTTTAAACCTTAGATATGCCTGACGTCATGACGTCAGGCAACAAGCATTGGTTGCAAAGTTGCATTAGTATTTGAGTACGGTGGGGTGATTGTATAATTCACAATACATCAGGATATATTCTCAGTTAATCCCGACAGAAACCTGTTCAATCAAACGAAAGATTTTGCACATGTCGCACGCGGTTTTTCATGCGATTATATTCATTTCAACGAAGAACAATTTTTTTTATAAGTACATATAAATACGATATTCTTTTTAAATAAACGGAAAAACTCTTGTGAGAGCACTTTAATACTCCGTGTATATAGACATGTATACACAAGCAAGCGTGTTTCCCTCAGGGTTTCACACCTCTTTCAATATAGGCTCCACCCCCACCTGAACTTACCTAAGGTAAACTGACCGGTTAAAAACCTCGGCTTAAGTGCACACAACCCTGGACACAGATAGCCATAGGTAATTTATGGATGCAGATCATCCATTGTTATGTAATTAAAATACACTTGGAAGTGAGCTATCGCTGTAGTGGTCAATTGTTGAATATATGTTTAAAGTTTTAAGTCAAAGATGTTAAATAATAATTATTTGTTCTCACGTTTAGAAGTTATGAAATACGTTATTCAATGCAGTCGGTCGCCATAGAAATCATCAGAGTACTGCAAGTGTTGACAGTTTCTTATTTCTTTAAAAGACCTTAGGACATAATTCACTTGACTTACAGAGTAGCGACACAGTTGCCTCCCAAAAATGTATGCACTTCTCAAAGTTACAATTAAATGGTATAGATTTGTGTTGTTCAACGGATTTTATTAATTGTTGTAAATGTTAAAGTTAGAGAAATCGTATTTTATGGTTTATTGACACCCCCACCCCCACACACTTTCTATATGAGCGCTCAAGGCAAAAAAAAAATATTGGGATATTTAAAACAAAATCCTATATGAAAAAAATTAAGTTAGAGATGCATCACAACCCCTACCACTGCCGCGGATAATGATTTTGAAGATTTGTGAATTTCTTTTACTTGCTTGTGAAGATTTCAGATAAATATGTTCATCCTTTCAAAAACAATACTGAGGCCTGTATGGCCAAACATCATACGGATAGTTATCCCTACCACTGAGCACCTCAGTCTCGTATACTAATAGCGCACCCTCAGATGGGAGAAGGCATTATTGTTTATTTACAATTGGTGTTCTTTTCAATCTCTAACTTTAACACTGCACTTTACATAAACTATTCCATGTTTTAGCGGTAGAGGTTTAAGTATGAATATAGGGAATCAAAATGTTTATGAAACATAACACTTTTTTCCATGCATCAGCGCAGTGGATTTTGTGTTTATTACACTATGATATAGGCATACCAGTAGTTTGAATCCTGTCATCAGTTGTACATACATGTAAACGTATTTATCGATTTTCTGGTTGGAATAATTAAATACATGTACATATAAGAGATGTGTTTTAAGTTATCATAAATTGATATAACCGTGAAATAAGTTAAAAGGAGAGTTTGTCTGGTAGGAAAATAATACTTTGAAAGTGAGCCTCGTTTTCTGAACTTACTATTATCATATTGACAATCCAGTTTAATGACTGCCCACCCTTTTCTCCTTACACTCAACGGGGTCGGATAGGTATCAATAAGAGGTCACCTTTCTATGACCTTTAAATTTGCATACAATCTAAATATATACCCATAGCTTATCACAGACATGCCTTTATCTGTTTTATGAGAAGTGTAACTCTTCAATACTATGCAGTCTGGAGGTTGCAGTAATATATAGAAAATAGGCATGAATTAATTTTTCTGTCTCCTTTTGAAGAGTTCAAATTGATTTTCTAAAGCCCTGATTGGTCAGAAGTTAAGGTAGTGTGAAGATGACTTCATATCAATAACTGTCAGACCCTGACAAGTGTAAGAAGAAGAGGGGTGGTTTTATTAAGACTGAATGACAATCCTTTCTTGACTTGCAATCTGATTAAAATTTCTATAGTCGCTATACGATGATTTGAAGAAACCCCACTTGAGGTCACCTCCTGGTGAACTTTGCTTTGACCAATGAAATCGTCGGTTCCATTCCTCAGTTACATGATTTGGAAGTTATGCCAATACATTCTTTAGATTCCCTAAGGGCGTCTAATATCAACTTATGCTCCATCTCTTACTTGCTGATACCGAAAGATTCACGAACATGTGGCATCATTTCGTCGTACAACTCCATTTTTGTTTGTAACCCGAAATTACTTTTTCTAACACTTGCTCTGATTGCTAGAATAACTCATGTATATTTATAAACAAACGTTCAACAGGGGGTGACCTCAAGAGGGGTTTCTTCAGATCCTCTTGTAGCGAAAATAGAAAAACAAGGAGGGGATCAAGGATATGATTTTAATCAGATTGTCTCGACTTGAAGCTGAAACGGAAGACCTTCTCGTTGCTTGCAACGAGCTCGGCTCTAGTTGAAAATATATTGGTATTTTTCAAACTGCGTCTTCTCAAAAATCATTTGACTTGAAAAGCTAAAGTTTTTTTATTAAAACATTCTCCTACAGTCTAAATTTAATTGTGTTTCAATCAAGACCCTTGGTGGTAGGTTAAGACCACAGTGAGGGTGTCAAAACGGTTGTTCAGATGTAAAACCTACATTTTTATGCAAACGTTCTCATAAAAAACGCACAAGAGTAGGCCCCTTGACGCTTCCGAACCTCTAGAGACTAAAATTGTACATCTAATCAAAGTTATGTCGTTATAACGATAGCTGAAATAGTTATAACGAGTAAATATCTCGTTTTAACAACAAAGCTTTTTAGTTATTACGAGATTATAAAACTGTCTAACACTTTTTTTCTTTATGTTTGTTTTGCAAAAAAAAAAAAACAAAAAAAAAAACAAAAAAACAAAAAAATGCCCAAAAAAACCCCAAAAACAAAAACAAAAAAACAAAACGGAAACAAAAAAGCATGAATGGTAAATTTTATTGATTATAGATCATTGTAAAATCAGCACTTAAACACTTGAAAAAAAAGAAAAATCAAAGTTTATAGTTTTACTTATTTATGATCGTTTTTGTATGAAATAGCTTTGGTTGCCAATTTGAAAGCAAATACTGTGCTCCTTGTGCTTATCACTATAAAATAGGAAAGTTACCATGTTGTTTACGAAAATATGAAAGTTATGCCAACTTTTTGTGTTATTTATAGTTTAATATATTTCGAATTCCAATATTGTAGTTTATGGTTTTATGATAAATAACATTATAGATGAGATACTGTATTTTTTATGTCTGTAGAAATGTAATGTATTTCTGACACATTGAAACTTAACAAACCTTTTAAATAAAGGAAAAAATATCAATACCTCATAAATCATATTTGATACCTCTGTCTTTTAAACATTTACATAGAGAATAATACATACCCTTTTCCATATTACAGCCAGTATCAGCCCAAAACTCCAATCTCAGCCAGAGGGCCGAAGGCCCGAGGGATGATATAGGTCGAGGGCTGATACAGGCTGGGATATGGAAAAAGGGTATGTATTATTATATTTATTATATACTTAGTAATAAAATTAAAAAAAAAAAAAAACACCAACTTAAAGAAATTGATTTTAAATGTTATTTGAAAGTATTTTGTACATGTATTGAATAAAAATATGAGATCTAATTGTTTTAACAAACAGCTATTCATGTAGCTACAGAACCGGAATTTCCTCAGGTTTTAAAAGTTAACTGCTCCAAAACATTTGTTAAAATTTGAAGTATCAACTGCACTTAAAATGACGACTGTAACAACTGTTTTATTTTCCTCTGTAAACATGCACAAATGCCGAAACGAAATTAGGCAGAGGAGTTCCGCAAGGGGAGTGATACGGATCCGTATCAGCCCTAGAGGGCTGATAACCTGTATCAGCCCCTGAGGCCGATACGAGTTGTGTGATGTCATCTGTATCACATATGAAAAAATCCTGTATTTATTACTAAGTATGTAATAAAACTTGCTATAGAATAAAATATGGTATATAATCAATAAGATAAAATTGCAATCATAATTAACAAAAAATTATAAAACATGCTAGCATAGTTTTATCAAGGGTAGAATGTTTCTACTAATAATGTTCAATGTAGAAACTAATTAGTCTATTGGCATAACACAGTATTACTAAAAGAACTATTTAAAATATATATAACTATAGATAAATCAATACAAAGAAAAAATTAGTGAATAATTGAATAATAAGTAAACAAAATAAAACAACAAAGAACAACAAATAACGTGAGAAGAAATATAAATAAAGCAAACATTTCTAAACAAATATAATCAATAAATATCAGTGGAACTCATAGTTCATTTTTTTTCTCATCACCCAAACTTCACTTGACTCATTAAGTATTAGCATACATGTTCTCCTCAATAGTCACCGTATCACTAGCAGAGTTCATGTACGTGTCATCTGAGTCGGACTTTATGAACTCAGCTACAGCTTGGCAGCATACCAGGTACTCGTTCTGAAATACACAACCTGTTATTACAAAAACGTTATTTTGTGTAAGAGTATTCTTTAGCTGTATGCGGGTGTTATTTCTTAGCTCAAGATTTTTGTAAGACACAGATCAGTTGGTTGCAGCAGTAAATGTGTATATCGATTTTTTCTTAAGGAATTATACAAGAGTTATATCAGGTCCAGTTATATTTGAATTTCTTTTAACGTATTAATAATCGTAGATTACGAATTATAATACTGAGGACGAACAGCTTACTTAATTGTAAAATAAGGTCATATATGATGTATAATGTAAATAGTGTTTGCTATTAAAGATGACTCCTACACACTGTTGTCACTTATTATTCAACAAGAATGTTTAGGTTTGGTTTTAATGTTCCATTGGCCGCCATTTATAGCAAGTTAAAACTGAATCAAATCGGGAAAATATATATAAGTAAAAAGGTGGATGATAAAAAAATATATTTTATTTTTTATCATTTAAAACATCACATTTAAATACAAATTATAACCTTTTTAACAGTTCTGTTGTTATGAAACATATTATTGAAAATCTTCCAGTGTAGTTAAATGTATAACTCAGATAAAGAGATTGACTTATGTGTTAAACAAAGTTGATGTATACGAAAGTATTACAGTCACCTTAATAGATCGACTTCTGTATTTTTTATATTTGTATTTTAAATCATATCATTCAGCCCCTCACTGCTTTGTCTATTTGGCTTATAAGACGAGAAATTGTTAAAACCCTTGAACTTGTAAATCGGAATAGTGAACGTCATAGAAAACCAGGTAAAAAACAATTTTTGTTTAAAGCTATACCAAGTCTGAGATCATTTCCGGTCGTCGACTCTGTAGCTGTCTGACAATAGTGAACATATCCACCTCCTGATCCTGTTGTAGTTGTTGTATGGCGTTATACACAGCACAGAACTCTCCACATCTTGATGCCCCATCCCTGCATGTTAATTAGTTAGAAAATAAAGAGGTAATGATCATTCAAAGTGTATTCACATCCAAAGTATATACGCTATTTTGAAAAGTTATTGAGAGCTCTAAATCGAAACAAGAATTCAAAACATATTCGTTTTGCTAGAAAAATAATTTAGAGTTATGAATATGTTACATATTGAATGACAATTAAGAGTTTATTGTAAGAAGTAATTTTCATTGAAACATACGTCAAATGCACCGTGTACCTGGATAAAATGGTAAGTTTACGCTCCGGATCGACTAGTTCACATAATTGTATACGTTTTACAGCGTCCAGTAATACTTGTGGTAGGTTTTCAGTAGGATTCCAATTTGTTATCTCGTACATAGATACTTTGTGCCATCCCTTACTCTAAAAAAGCGGTTAATAACTTCTTTAAAACATGTACTGTGTATTAAGGTTAACTTTCTATGATTAAAAAAAATAATATGATACTTTTCATATAATATGAAATAAAACTTATACTTCTATGAAACGAAATGAAACTTATACTTATGATAGTGCAATTTTATATCTTGAACCTAAAGTACAATCCATTTATCATTTTCACTCCAATTGTGTGAAGTTGTTGACTGTTAAGCTTTGCCTATTTCTTTCATCCGGATAGTTAGCGCACATATATAAAAATATTAATATACCTACGTAATGCATATTATAAATGAATCTTTACTTCATGTAAAAAGATAACTCAGATGAGCTCACAAAATAAATCATCAATGATTTTCTCATAAACTATTGTCATTTATTATAGGTGATATTTTTTCCGATGTATATCATTTTTTTTTAAGATTTGATATGCGATCTAAAAAGAGTGACAACACTTGCAGATCAACAACGGACACGTCTGCCCAAAATTATGCATCAGTTAACAGTTTCTTATCAAAATTGTTTACCAGAATTGAGTAAAAAAAAAAAACAATTCATTAAACTAAAAAGACTGGAAAACGATTAGGCGAAACATCTGATTGCGTACAATTTTGGTTACATGCCATAGACATTTTAGCTTATATCCTTACCCCTTAAGAAAATAAAAAAATCCAATACAAACCGAGGGTGGCTTTATTCTGACAATACATTTGTTGACATCTGCGGACAGTTTGGTCACTGGACCGACTTCCACGCGATAATTGAACAATGGACCCGAAAACCAACTGCCGCTCTGATTAAAAACATATAACGAATATAGAAATAGTGGAGTAAGGCGTGCTGTAGATTTGAAATAAGCAAAATATAAGTAAATACAAATGAAATGACTTTCCATTCAAATGATTTTTTTTAGAATCAGATATAAAAATGTAATAGAAAGTAAACTACTCTTTAAAGAATTATATCAACCAAACAATTTCAGAACGATCAATAGAAAAATGTAAAAGGCAAAAATGAACTTTTCGACTAACTGAATATATAGCATTTTATATTTCAAGATCAAACCGTAAATGAGATTTATAATATAAAGACAATGCATCATCTTACGTGTGGTATCTCAGACAATGGGTGCGTTAAGACCAGAGAACTGCAGTCTTGATCAACAAGGAGGCGGATCAAATCAACCCCCGCCCCTTGAATCGGATACTGACCGGCTATGATGCAGTCTTTTGTTGTAAACGTCTGTCAAAATAATCAATGCACAACCTCATGAAATATTTTTATTTCCTAAAGAACAAATGATTTATTGTAAATCGACTGATAAATATAAAAAGTAATGTCAAACATTATCTTTATAATAATATAACTAAATAGGGAATGTATTTCTTTTCAACGTTTTATAAAAAAAAAGATAAATTGTTGGAATGTTTTAATATCTAAAACTAAACCCCTTTTAAAGAGTTATAAAAGTCCAACCAATATTCGCCTTTCTCATTTCGTAAACATGTTACAACGTTTACCGAAATAGGGACAGCGTTATAATAGGTTTCTCGTTCTGTTACGTGGGATGATAGAATAATCCTCATTTTGTCCGCTGAAATCAATCAATA
>WFKH01011926.1:78048561-78067867 GCA_016163765.1 Magallana hongkongensis | reverse complement strand
AAAACATTAAACAAATTGATATCGTAACTGTATGAAATGCCCAAAGCCCATCACGTTTGATTTATAAACTTACACAATTGCATCATGTTGTTAAAATATAAATAATATTTGGTTAACATTGAAAACGATAAATTTAGATATAATACGCATAAAGTGTCAACTAAATATAAGCTATTGTCTTATTGGTTTATCAATGTGTTTATTTGATAACATGCATGGATTCATTATAATTTATGTTTTACAGAATAATATATAATTTTAAAAGACGATTGTAAGATCTACCTTCTGTACATCTCTCTGTTTTTTGCCATCCTGGTTCACATCCAAGTTCACAACTTCCAGTTATGTGATTACAGACAGTGGATTTGAGACAGGCTCCACAGTTCTGAGAACAACCTTTACCATACTTTCCAGTTTCGCATGCTTCCGGAATATATAATTATCAAAGAAATATCAATAAAATATTTTATACGAAATTAACTTTGCATTTTGGATCAACGTGTGTTATAGATGTAACCTACTTGTGTTGCATTTTATTCCTTTATATCCAACTGCACAGTACTGGCAACTACCGTCTGTTTTATTACACACCTTGTTATTTAAACAGTGTCTGCTACAGTCGAACCGACAATTCACTCCGTATTTTCCATCATTGCAAGCTTCAGTTTGATCATGAAAATTGGTTCAATAAACTATTTCAAATGATATACAAAGTTTTAAAATAGTGATAGTGAAGATTAAGAAAGATGGTATATAAGTACCTATACTTAATGAATGATTAAGATATAGCTGATATTGTATTTAAAACAAAATAAACAATACATTTAGTCTTACTTTTACATAAAAGAGGTTGGTATCCATTGTTTGAACAGCCTAGGGCATCACATTTCCCGTTCTCTACTCCACAAGTTACACTATTTTTACAGTGGTCACATTTGTTTGTGCAATTTCGACCATAATATCCAACTTTACAACCTAGATTGAATATATAGTGTATTTAGTATATAAAGATTCGATATCTAATAATCATATTTCCATTTATTGAACAAAATTCACTACATGTTACACATAACGCTGAATTTACGCCTTTTAAGCAGAAAATGATCCGGAATACCTTTATCTTAAAGCAATCGATATCATTCACATAGAAAAAAATTTCTCAACTATAAAATTCTAGTTAGTTTTTAATTAGATATTTTAAGTATTGTATTTCAGTCAGAGATCAAAACACATTTACTTTATACTTTTATTAAAAAAAAATGTTTGTCCACGGGCTTTGCAATTTCTTTTTATTTCATTTCTCCTCCTCGTGTAACCTTATCGAAATGAATATATAAAGAACATGTGCCATTTATTACATGTTAAGCATGTTATGATTGAAATCCATATAAACACAACATTTGGTCACAAGATACCATGTAGAGAATATGGAGATCGAAATTGATTTTTGGGAGTTGATTTTAATCCACTCTCCTATGCGATTACTCTGGCAAACCGGAAGAGAAACAGTGTTTGGACCTAAGCACAAATCATCACCACTGACAAGACTTAGTACTTGAAAGTTATCGATCAATTCGATGTCGTATATTTGGAAGCATTGTTTTTCAAAGACGCTTATTCATAAATACCTCAAAAATAGTCATATCCAAAATAGTGCGAACAATTTAGATATTTTTTGTAGTCGTATGAAATCCCGATGTGATACAATTTACCAGAAATCTTTTGAATACTGATACACAATTCATCTTAGAGTTTGATGCCGTTAATTCTATCTTCATATTTCAATCATATTAGAAAAAACCTGCGTAATTATTCAAATACAACTAGGAAACTACTGGTCATGTGAAGTTAAATAGATATTGTTGATTTCTAAATGAATAAAATCATTCATTACAATCAACTCTCGTCAGTACTCCATCAAAGTCACATCTAATTGATTATTTTTTTGTCTTAATTTAAGATGCTTAGCTCTATGAATATACCATGCCGATGAGATACATATCATTTTCACAGCTGTTATCTCATATCTGAAAGTTAACAAAGATTGACAGGCAGATGGTCGCCAGACAGTTTGGATGTTAGTACGCAGTGTTCGAACTCTGTGGCAAAATTCGCTATGGCCACAGTCAAAAACTAAAATGGTCTTTGATTCCCTTAAACGATTAATTGTTGTTTACCTGGCGTGAACTCGTGTGGCGTTTTATAACCAGTTATATACAGTTAAACTTTAGATTGGTGGATGAAAATTAGCAGGAGTGTTGTACAATACCTTTTAAAATCAAAACTACATGTTACGTACCAAAAACCTGGACTTCACAGATTTCAAGCATTGGACACGGCTCGTTGTTTGGTTTATTTGACTGATAGATCCAGATATATTGAGCTGTTCTTTCACAGCCCTCCTCTACAATGGTGGGTAGTGTGATATTTCCTGGGTCAGCATAACATGACTCTATAGGTGGTACAGAGGTATCATTGGACACACGGAGGGAGTAACCAGGGAGTCGTGTCGGGAGTCCTATTAATGTAATACAGTGTTGGATTTTTTTCTTATTTCCCAACAAAATAAACTGACTAAAATTTAATGATAAGGAGGCTTTCCAAATGAGTAACAATGAAATACTTTAATTTTTATTGAAGTTGTAAACTTTGAATTATATATAAGAAAATAATTAATACAAAAAAAAAATAATTTTTCAAGTAAGAAATTAAGAACAAGCAGTTTATTTTCAAGAATCCAACACATATAAAAATATGGCATTTTGATAGCATTTCATTGAAATTATATATAGATATATAATGATATAGGCCCCCGGATATTTTCTGACATATAGATAACTCTATATATCGGAATATACCCAACTGTGTCAAGTTATAAATATGATATAGTTTAATTAACTACTAAGTATAAATGTTCTCATTTTGAATACAACTGTGGTACATGTAAATACTATATATTTTTTTCTGATTACCTTATGATATTCTACATAATTAGCTCCATTGTATCATTGTTAGTCGTAAATAATCCCGGGAATATTTAAATAGGGTCAGACAGTTAGTATATGAGTGTAAAGCGATACTAGTATAAGACAAATAAATGTTAGATACTAATTAGTATTAATGTATCAACAACATACTACAACACCTAACATATAACGCTTTTACATTTTCTATTCATAGTAATAATGTGAAAATGGTGAAGGTGGTAAATGATACTTACTGTCACTCCTGTACCAGAACTTGACAGACTTGACACTGTATAATCCTCCAAGGTCAATACGTAGCCACGCCTCTGTAATACCTCTCCTATTATCACTATGAAAGCAACGTGACACATGCTGATCGGTATTACCGTCCACTGCTCGTGATGCAACGTAAACTTCGAACGTTGAACTACCCACTGCTACTGTTTTGTTGTTGACAAGTTGGGCTGGAATAGATATACTATTAAACATTCGTGGCATATAAATATAAAATATAAAAGCATGTCATTTTTTACATGTTGGACTGTGTAAATGATATGAATAATTAATTAAATGACATAAAAAATAACCCAAAGTAAACAAAGACGAAACATCACAGTGGTTGTGCCTCTTTGTTATGATAAATATATTGTTCATAATGACAATGTTGTCTGTATTATGATATTGATACTCATTTATTTAATTTCCTTTCGTAGAGGTTACGAAATTACAACATGGTTAAAGATTGAAATATGTAGTTTGTAGCAAAAAGTCAACGCAAACCTTGATCGTGCATTTTTTTTTTATTATTCAACTATTATATATGACTTTATTTTCAAATTACCCTATCATACTTATTATACGTGAAATTGATGTCTAGAATTTGCACCCCCCCCCCCAACAATTGCATACGATAAAATATCTTTTCAAAGGAAAGAAGAGATAGCGAGTGAGAGAGAGAGAAAGACAGACAGACAGACAGACAGACAGAGAGTAAATAAAGTGAAAACTTTAGAGGAATATTTCAATGAGTTTTTAAAGATTGTTTTCACTCTACATATCCTTTGCTCATTAGATATTAGTTTAAACTAAACTGAATTCTTACTGTATGTAAGGACCTGGACTTTGAGAATCGGTAGAAAACAGACAGTGAGCAACGCAGCCATTCACTTTCACTAAGCTAGTACTAAAAAAATGTCACTGTGACCCTGAATCGTTCTTATTTCCTCGAGATGAATATTTTCACGGGATATAGTCTTATTTTTCGTAATAATAACGCTGTCTGTGACATACATTTTTTGTCTGCGTTACTTTTGTTGAGATGTTATGCTCGAATTTGCTATTTTTATTATTTCCGTGCATGAGAGTCCATTACGTTGTGCTTTAGATACTTGTACTGAAGTATACGCGGGCCTTGACGGATTCCTGAGTACCATAGCCATTAGATTGGCATGTCTGAATCCTATGTTGTGTTTGCGTCAGAGACTCCTCTTACTGTTACTCCACCTTTATTGTTTGATGTGTGAAAAACATTATTCATTAAAAAAAGGGGGGGGGGGGGGGTTACAAGTCGGAGAAATCTCGGATTATCTATACCTAAGCTACAGGGGCAAAAAGTTGCAAACCTTTGGTAATAAAACACTTCAGGCCTTTTAAAGTCAGTCTTTGATAATATTAACAATTTCATTCATCATGCACACAATATGCAAACAGCTTTTCCCTACAAGTGTACAATGCACATGATATTAGACATGATTAAATATGTAACATTAGATTTACTAAAATAGACACATATTTAATTAAATATTGCCAAGTGAGATTTTACCATGTTATTTTCAAAATGGAGTTAAAATTGTTAAGGATGACAAACAGCAATCTTTAGTAAAAATACGTGTTCAGTATATGGTACTATTTATCCCCCCCCCCCCCGCCCGATGGATACCTTATAAAAAGCCTCAACTTCTGCCCCATGACCTTGGCAGTGAATTTTACAATTTAACATCAGAACATTATGAACATAATAATAAAGCATGACTTTATCTCCCACGTCTGTGATAGTACAGAAAAAATATTTCTTAAGTATGTATGTGAGTAGAGAAGAAGATTGTCTTAGATTTAATATATGTTTAATATAGACCAATCCACACTTTACAAAAGTTATTCCCTTGGCCACCATCTTAGGGGAAAACCCCATAGATTTCCCAAGGTAGCCTTTGTAGTTTAGAGGTTTGTAACTTTGTTCTTTGACAATTAAAATTCGTTTAAGTTGTGTATTTTGATAGCCTCAAGTTGGGGCAACCCATATATTAAAGGAATAAATCAAATTCAAAGAGACTTCATCATAGGACGCCTAAATATTTGGTAGCATAAAGAAGGGAAAAGTCAGGTTAATACCTTTTGACCTTTAGGTTGACCCCGCACAGGTAATCAACTTTTGCAAAGTGTGGATTGGTCTATATAGCCATATTGGCCTAATCCTAAGGTCTGAACCCCTGTAAAAGGCGGCATAAATTTCACAATTATGGTTGAGGGCTTCATGGACATTTTAACCATGCATTAAGTTTTTGACAAACATGTATGAAAGTAATTAATTTTTTTTAAAGAATTTATAATGCTATATTGACCCTACTCTAGGGTCTGAACCCTTCTCCCAGGGGCCAGAATTTCACAATTTAAGTAGAGGGCTGCATGGACATTATAACCATGTGTTTTGTATTTTTTTTAAATATATTTTGTAGCAGAAAAGATTTTCAAATCTGTAAAATAGTTTTAATATATGGTCACATTGGCCCATTTTATCCATTTTAAAAATTTATTTTGGAGTAGAGAAGAAGATTTTCAAAGATTTATCACATTTTTAATATATGTCCATATTTGCCCCGCCTTAGGGCCTGAAACCCTGAACTTGGGGCCATGAATTTCCAAGTGTGCACGTTCTTTATAATTATACAATAAAATGCATCTGTAAAAATGGTTCCAAAGATAGTAAATCATGCATTAGGAAACATATTAAACTGAGACGTTTGCTTTGATTTGCATCTAACAGTTCGTCATAAACCAACTTTGTTTGTAGTAAATAGCATGATATGAAATAAATGAATAAATGATGTTCCGATTATGTTAAAGAATATACTATATGTTTTCCTTCTATTTCATAGTCAATTTGTCTTTACTGTGTTTATTCATTATCGATTTCATTTAATTTAAATCCACTGTTAGATTGGTTTAAACCCATGAACCGTCAATAATATATTTGTCGCAAAAGTATCAATCATTAACTGTAGAAATATTTTCTCTATGAAACGTTAGGCGCTGGTGACCAGGGAATACTTGTAAACGAAGGGTAAGTCTAAAGGTCTTAAACGAATTATGCTTTGTTGCTAAAACTAAAAAAATGTAACTCTTTACTTCATTAGTTCCTTTTATTTGGCACAAAAAGAGGGTTTTATTGTCACAGAAACTTGTATTATTATCAATTGTTATAATTGTTTACATACAAGAAGGTACTTTATTGCAAGAATATACTGAATACTGTGCCAGATAATTATACCAGCCCAGATGACATCTTTTTCACCCGCCTAAGCTGCGTGTGTCGAAAAACTCCAATATGCAATATGATAGACCATTGCTTAAACGAGTTTAAAACCACTGTTGTTATTTATGTATACTACAAGGTATTTTGAATTTCCTACCAAAATAAAGAACTTCATATAGGAATTTAAATTCCGATAGGTTTTAAACAAAACTCCTATTAGATTAGATATAAAATCCAAAAGAAGATCTTAATTTCCTGTAGGAAAACTACCGGTTTGAATTAGATTCCTACAGAAAATACGTTTTTCCTATAAAAAAAAATATATATTCTCAAAGAATTTTAAAAAGTCTTTTTCAAGAAATCCTGAGGAAATATTTCTCCAATGTAAATGATTATTTGCCTATGGGATATTAATCTTTAAAGTTAAATAGATCCCCTTTCAGGTGAAACACATTAAAAATAAAAGTGGTTATATAACCTAGACAGTGATCTATCTTGTTTTTCATTTGTAAAAGCAAATATAGAAAACTTTATATAAAAATATATAAATGTATGCACCACCTAATTGATAACTAACTGAACACACATAATATTTCAAAATTGTTCATTTAATTCATTTTTTAATTTTTAGTATACTTATACAAATTGTTTAATCTTTCTATACGCCACTGATTGCTACTACAATATTCAAAATAAATATACTTACAATATGCAAGAACATGTCCAACAAACAGCGAGAGGAAACAAGCATTTATCAACACATCCATTCTCAACAATTCTTAATTTATCACAAGGGAACAGAGAGTATGTCTTTTCGTTTACATTCCTAGCAAAGGCGAATTCTTCCGGGTTTACATTGACACTACATTAAAATATATGTGTGCTGATTGTAGCTTGTAATGTCGCATTAACTGTTTTTGTTAATATATAAAAACTTCAAGTCATTTAAATGTTTTGACATATAAGTGTTTCATAAAGCAACATGCATAATATGTACTTGCTACAAATAATGTATACGGTTATTTGGGTGGTAAAATTGAAATGAACTTATTAAAGTCTCTATGAATTTGTTAAAAAAAAGTTAAAACGACGTTTCCAAGATAAACTCGACCAATGAAACGTTACTTTATTTTGAGATAATATTAAGAATTCGTCTCTTTCAAATAATACATATCATTAAATGAAAAATGTTGACACGCATACAGTTCAAATATTGGTTATTAGATATAATTTTAAAGAAGTTTACCTCTTTTGTAAAAAAAGAATTTGAACATTCAATGTACTAGGAAAAACAATTGTCATGATGAAAAGTGTTTAATATTTCCTTTATTTCCGTCCTTTTTTCGTACTTTTTTTTAAACAACTCAATTATGTGTTAAAAGCAAACTTTAAGTAAACATTGTGTGAAGGAATAATAATGTTTGAGCTAAATTGAACAATGCGGCATGCATATGCACCTAATCACTAATTTCTTCCTTCATTTTAATATATTTGTTCCATATTACACATGGTATTTGATTATTATAACCTGTCTGCAGTCAGTCGGAATAAACGGTTGTAGATTACATGTTCTTTTTCTTTTAATATTAATTGAGGTAAATTTATTTACCATCGGGATCAATTTTGAAATATATATATAAGAAAAAATACATGTATTACGTTTATTGTAACAAAACATGTAAGAAATACGTTTGATAAAACAAGGTATGATGGTCACTATTTATAATCTATTGATATTTTTATTAAAATACTAGTACACAATCAATTTGATTATGTATAATTTTTTGCTATTATTTCCGTGTAATAACTCTCAAAGAAAACGAGTACACTTATCTACATTTGTTTGTGAGATCCCTCGTTTAAGTTGACGCTGAGTAGTGAAAGTATGCAGTACTTTATACACTGTTCATCTTGAAAGACGTGGCGCTGATAGAGACATGGGTGATAGAAAGAGTGGAGAAAATGTATGTCTCTTTATTCTATCTTCAGATTACTCTCAAGAATACAAAACCGAAAAAAAGCTTGTACCAGTATACATCATACCAGTTACACGATGGAGAGATCGCCTGTATTATTTGATCATTATCTTTACACATTGGAGTGGGGAAATATTCGGATGAAATAAACATGCATTTTTATAGACAGATGTGATTCACCTCACAAAACATATCAACGTAACGGTTGCTGTTTACTACATGTAATGTCAACATTTTTAGCTAAAAAAATTTGTAGATGGAAGAAGTATATAGTGTCCATTATCAATGACAAACAATGTACACATATGTTATAGGTATGCTTTAAATTATAATTTATGAACAGAAAAGTATGAACTAAATTGTTAATTATGAATTACCTTGCTAAAATTTCGATTTGAAGGACCGGATCGGTCAGGATAAAAATAGGTAAATAGATTTCTGGATTTTTTTTATTCGGGTAAATATTATACATGGCAACATTATATTATGAAACCACTATTAAAAGAGGTATGTAATTTGGTGTGTTCGATAAATGTGGCAAACATCATAATTAGCAGCTTCTAATAGTAAAAATGGTTCTGTAAAAAATAAATTTCTTTTTCGCACTCAAACGAAAAGCATGGTAGAAAAAATTATCACTCGTTTCAATCTGCTTAGATATATATGTATAATTTATAAAAGAAAACATGCAATGTAAGAGCCATCAAATGCATGTATTGAAAATATATATAATATCAAATATGCATTGATTACTCTGCCCATTTCAATTCATTATTGTAGTGGGAAAAAAACAACCAGAAAAAGCCATAACATGCATTTAAAGACGCTTAGACTCAAACATTAAAACACTATTGTAATAAACTTAGTATTAAATATATTAGCCGTTCAAACTTTACTGTCATTTAGCAACTGAACAACAACTTCAGAGAGTTCGCTTAGTATTCCTTGCAATCTTAATAAAACGTTCTATCTAACACGTATAACCTCTGTCTCTGCCTCCAGCCTCTGGATTTCTTTTTGTGTCCTCTGATTTTCCAGAATCATTCTCTCCATCTTCAGATGATCTATGTCCATTTTCTTCTTTAAATATGTTGGTGACTGGCTAATATCTACAATTTATATCATTTATATGTTATAACATTAAAAATATTCTGTAGTAAAAATAAATGCAATGCAGACTTATATGTTAATTTTCCGTCGAACAATGCAGTTAATTTACATATAAATTTTATCAGATAAAAAGTTTGGTTGGTTGGTTGTTTGCTTTACTTGAATCACTATTAAATACTGTTCCGGATGACCGGTTGGTTTCCAAATCGTTTAAAATAAAAATATACTTTAAAAAGTGTGTTATTAGCTCACCTTAGCTGAAAGCTCAAGTGAGCTATTCTGATCACATTTTGTCTGTCGTCCGTCTGTCCGTGTGTCTGTCTGTAAACTTTTCACATTTTCAACATCTTCTCCAGAACCACTGGGCCAATTTTGAACCAAACTTGGCACAAAACATCCTTAGGCAAAGGGGATTCAAAGTTGTGAAAATTAAGGGCCACGCCCCATTTCAAGGGAGATGATAAAAAATTATTAAAAAAATTTGAGAAATTTTCAAAAATCTTCTTCTCAGGAACCATTTGGCCAGGAAAGCTGAAACTTGCCTGAAAGCATCCTAAGGTAGTGTAGATTCAAAGTTGTGAAAATCATGACCCCCGGGGGTAGGGTAGGGTCACAATGGGGGTCGAAGTTTGACATAAGAATATATATAGTAAATCTTTAAAAATCTTCTTCTCATACACTAATCAGCCAGAAAAGCTGAAACTTGTGTTGCAGCATCCTCATGTAGTGTAGATTCTAAGTTGTGAAAATCATGATCCCAGGGGGTAGGTTGGGGCCACAATATGGGGGGGGGTCGAAGTTTTACATAGGAATATATAGAGTTAATTTTCTTCTCATAAACTAATCAGCAAGGAAAGTTGAAATTGTGAGGAAGCATTCTTAGGTTATGTAGATTCAAAGTTGTGAAAATCATGACCCCCGGTGGTAAGGCGGGGCCACAATGGGGGGTCGAAGTTTTACATAGGAATATATAGAGTAAATCTTTAAAAATCTTCTTCTCATAAACAAATCAGCCAGAAAAGTTGAAACTTGTGGAAGCATCCTCATGTAGTGTAGATTCTAGGTTGTGAAAATCATGACCCCCGGGGGTAGGTTGGGGCCACACGGGGGGGGGGGGGGAAAAATTTACATAGGAATATGTAGAGTAAATCTTTTTAAATCATCTTCTCAGAACTACATGTAATCAGCCAGATGATTCTTTATAATTGTTAAGACTTTGGCCCCAGGACAATTCTTCGGCCTCACAAGAGTTTCAGAGTTTGATGTAGGTTTTTATCCCATTTATAAACAATTGTTTAGGATCTTTTTGAGAACTGCAATACTGCAATACTCAACATGTGATATGATTATAAAATCATCCTGTTAGAAAAAAGGGACTAATGATTATAAAAATAAGAATATCCAGGGTGAAAATTGATTTTACTTATACAGGATCTATATGTATTATTGTACATTGTCCAGATAGTTTGTATTAATATGACTCCATTAAGCTGATTTTATCATACTTATTGTTCCTCAGGTGAGCGATGTGGTCCATGGGCCTCTTGTTAACATGAGGATAGTTAATTACGGCGGTACAATGTGACTAGATGATATTTACTGTATATATAAGAACAGGAAAGAAGCACAGTTTCGGGGGGGGGGGGGGGGGGTTAACCAAGTAATCTACCTGTGTCACATTTAGATCCTTGGAATCCATCGAAACAGGATCTGCACCTTCCGTTTGTTTTATCGCACGCCTCTTCATTTACACAGTTTCCACTGCACGTGTACTTACAATTGTTTCCATATCTGCCGTCGCTGCAGGCTAGAAATAAATGTTACTAAGTATTAAATAAAGGAGTTTTACTAAAAAAATCTACGAGAACAAGAAACATAAAATCGACTTTTTAGCAAGTTCGCAAGCAGTTTTCACATCTGAATCTAAACTACTAAAACATTTCTACCCAAGACAAATGATGAACACACAAAGTTCATCATTTGTCCCGCTACTTAGCAAACTTAATAATGCTATGCTAAAATTGTTCAATCATAAAACTTAATAAATGCATTAATGAATCATCTACTACAAACTCTTTAATAACACATACAAAAAATTTTAGTAAAACTTACGGGCAGATATTTCTTGCAACGGGAGTGCAGTTTGACTTCGAGGGATCAAGGGTTTCGAGAGATCAAGAGTTCGAGAAATCAAGAGTAAATTTGCTAAGATATATAGGGGAAAAAAATCTGGATTCTAGACTCACTTCGAAGTTCGAGCCATCGAGAGTTACTTGTTTATTTTAGGTTGAAAACCGTGTTAAATTTAGGGGCACTCTAAAATATATCTAAACCTGAGTCGTAACGCATTAGTTTTCTATAAAAATGAAACTCTGTCAACACTCTTAACGGCATAATGTTGTATTGGTATAAAAATTCAAACCTCGAAGAGAACAGTTTATTCGTATTTTCCATAGAATGTTCATCTATTATTTAAAGAAAGTATGTTAGTTTTGAAACAAATGTACAAACATATTTAGACCCATACATTTTACCTTAATCAAAGTAAACGAAGTTTCCAAAAATGAGGTAAGAATGTGAAAAAATAACGCATATGCTTTGATATTTCATAGTAAAAAAAAAACGTAGTCAAAAAATCACGCATGTCATTTGCTTTTTTTGTGAAGAAAATAATTTACGTGTTATTGTAATTAGAAAAGAAAAATGAGTGTTTTATTGATTTACAAGGTAAATCATACCCGAATTTTGGTAATTCTTTGTAAAAATGCACGCACAAATTTAACTGAAGTATAATAAGAAAGCACGCACGTGTAGAGAGTAAAATTGAAAACTAACGCACGTGTTTTGGATTCTGGTACGTTTTGAAAAATAAAGTCCTGCAAATATTTATAAAAACTAAATCATACTATAAAGCACGTGTTGTAGTGAAAAGTGATAGTGAAAATTAACGCACGTGTTTTACAATCATGGTTCCAATAACCGGCGCCACACCCCTCCATGCATGTCCCATTACCATGGTAACAGTCTGAGTTGTTGTAACATTGTCCACATATTTCTCTGCAGTTTGGTCCGTATTTACCAATAGGACAAGCTGAAATATCATTCATAGATATACATTAAGACGTCAAGATAGATAGATAGATAGATAGATAGATAGATAGATAGATAGATAATTAGATAGATAGATAGACCTGTATATTTGTTTTCTATTTACACATATCAAAAAAATAAATATTTGCATCTTAATGGTTTAAGCAAACCATGCACCACTTTATTCTGTAGGCCTTACTTTGGTTACAGAAACTTCCGAAGTATCCACTCTTACAGCCATCAAAGCAGGTGCCCGTTTTTCTGTCACAGTCGTCGTAAGCACAGTAACGACTAAAGTTCATCTCGCAATGAGGGCCATATATCCCGATAATACAGCCTGCCAACATAATTAACGTTTAAATTGCCTTAATAAAGTAGAATATGACTTTAAAAGTTTATACTTAATGTATTTCTTAGATATATCTATATTGGGGGGGGGGGGGGGGGGGGGGGGCGGGGGCGTTGAATT
This sequence comes from Magallana hongkongensis, assembly GCA_016163765.1. Lineage (NCBI taxonomy): Eukaryota > Metazoa > Mollusca > Bivalvia > Ostreida > Ostreidae > Magallana > Magallana hongkongensis. The sequence continues at coordinate 78,054,724 of WFKH01011926.1, read as the reverse complement.
AATGTATCGAAAACGTTGTGTCATTCTTAGTGACTGAATTATTAAGTGTATTTTTTTCTTTACATTTTTGTAGTCGTATATATGAAGTATATGACAAGATCGATCATCCAATAGTTCTTTGCTTTTATAATTAATTGTTTCTGGGTGAAATGGCCATCAGATACTGAAATGGTTCAATATTTTTAATGAATATAAATTATAAAATTTTACCGATACTTTAACGGTAGTTTCATTAAGCATTTCAAATTAAACAGAATATCTATTTTTATAAAAAAAAAAATCGTTTTGAAAGCAATCTAGTTTATTTCCTTAAGTTGTTTATCATCTTACCTTTACATAAAGGCGGCTGATATCCAGAGTAAGCACGGCCAAGGACATTACATTCTCCATGCTGTTTTTCACAAGAAGCGTTGTTTTTACAATGTTCACATTTCATGGAGCAGTTCTCACCATAATATCTAGTTTTACATTCTAATAATAACTCTAACATTTGTAAATGCCCACTGATATCTACTGAATGTCGATATCGCAGTGAGGTTTTAAAACATGCACATTGTCTAAATAGTTATGTAAAGTCTTACCTTTACATAAAGGAAGCTGGTATACAGGGCTAGCCCATCCAAGACTATCGCATTCTCCATTTTGTATCCCACAAGTAGCCTTGTTTTTACAATGGTCACAATTTTTTGAGCAGTTCTCTCCATAATGTCCAGTTTCACATCCTGAGAAATGTGTTTGTTTTCATACATTTCATGGTTTCATAACTATAAATTGAAAGGAAAGACAAAATTGTCATTTCATAGAAGAAATAATTCAAAAATCAAGACTCATGAAAGCATACCGCGAGGATCCAAAACACGTTATGTATGATTAATTTTACCTGTTTAAAGATATGTATTGAGTCAAAGTCCCAAGTCACCGACTTATTTCTTGCTTCTATAACTGTGTATACAAACATTAAGGTGCTATAATATAAGTGATCGTTATTATGTCGCAACATAGTATGTTATAAAAAAAAAACTGTGACGCACCGTAAACTTGGACTTCACAGATTTCAAGCATTGGACACGGCTCTTTGTTTGTTTTATTAGACTGATAGATCCAGATATACTGAGCTGTTCTTTCACAGTCCTCCTCTACAATGGTGGGTAGTGTGACGTTTCCTGGGTCATTGTAACACGAGGATTCTGGGGGAGGTACATTGGTATCATTGGACACACGGAGAGAGTAGCCACGGAGTCGTACAGTGTTGTAGTAAGCTGGTCCTCCTATGTAGTAAACATTATAACCTATGAAGTATTTTTTATGAAAAGTTTTAAATTTTTTAATTTTTTTAGGATGCTCCTCGGTATATATTCAAGTCATGAACATTTTAATTAGTTTTGTTTACAACTAAATCACTAAAGAAAACCATAAAACATGATAACGTTTCGTCATTTCTTTAAGTTACTAATATTTCATCGAAATACGATTACTACTTATTATGATACTAATAACTATGCAGTAAATTTTATGAGGTAAGTATGAAGGTGTTTCTGGATAAATATTCAACCCGTAAAAATGTTTGAAATAGTTTATTATGTTGTTTTTAACTTATTTAAATAAAAAAATATATATAAACACGTAATCAAGTTTGGTCATTATTATAAGAATAATAACATTTCTAAATTATAGTGGATATGGTCATTAAAACAAATATATTACTTATATAACATTAAAATATGAATACTATGATATAATACTTACTGTCCCCCCTGTACCAGAACTTGACAGACTTGACACTGTATTCTCTGCCAAGGTCAATACGAAGCCACGCCTCCGTGATATTACTCCAAACATCAGTATGAGAACAACTTGTGTCATTCTGGTCGATATTACCGTCCACAGCTCGTGATGCCGCAAAATTTGCATACGTCGTACTACTTACAGCTATTGTGTCGGAATTGACAAGTTTGGCTAGGAAAAGAGTACTTAGTATTTTGTATTGTCTTGATCATGGTATTATTAAATAATATTTATTCAATAATCTGGCACTAATAAACTGGATACTGTTAATCCGGGCTTTTAAGATTTTTTTTTTTTGGGGGGGGGGGGTTGGGTTTTCTTTTTATTGTTTCTACTTGTATCTTGTAGTCATGCACAGTTGTACTTAAATTTTGCAATTTGTTTTCTAAACCAATACAGAGGCTCAAAGCTTCAATGTTAGTAAATGTATAAAATAGGAAACATTAGTTTCATGTCAGGAATCTGTTGAAAATATAACAATAATTATAACTTTCTACATTTAACTATCATATGCTATTTTTTTTTTACATCTACCAATCGTGTGCCTGTTTTCTACATCTAACAATCGAAGGCCTCACTAGTTTTGTGAGATCTAGTTTACCTTTTTCTGCCGATAGAGAGCATATAAATGCCAGCTTAAGGTCAAACGACACGTTCCTCAAGCATCTTTTTGTATTTCCGCGTAATACAGAGTTCCAATAAAAATAAACCGGGCTTTCATCCCTCTTCTACAATTTGATAAAAAAATTAATGTAATTTGTTTATGTACTGAAGAGTCGCAGTAAAAATGGTAAAAGTAATATAAAATTGAGGAACGTATCGTCTGACCTTAAAGTTCTATCCAAATAACGACTCGTCTAATGGTGAGCAACGATCGTTCTTATATTTCTTATAAACTCATTACAAATGCTGTTCAAACAAACCATGTACTCACTATAAGTCACCGCCCTGGACACAAATAGAGATAAAAGGAATACAGTGAGTAATGCAGCCATTTTTCATCCTCTGTTACATGACCTCACGCACAGTGGTGTAAGGAGACTGTGCAGCATTTTAAAAATAGAACTAAGAATTGCATAACAGCCGCAGCAGCCAATATTCCAGGCAGTGTGTCGTGCTATTTTTGTTTTGATCACTAATTCAATGATTAATAATTTATTGAAATTTTATATAGGTAATAATCAAATCTGTAAAAGGATTATATACATATGTATTGTATAAATTCTTTCCCTGTATGCTGACTTTATAACTAATAATTATAATTGAAGAATAATTACTGAATTATAATATATTTATTTATTTGTTGCATTGAAATGTTTCATGCATAACATTGACGAATGGCTGTTTCTTTCTTGAGAGTAGCAACGAAGTATTACAGTGTTGTAATATTCAGATACCCCTATGTAATAGATTTTATGACAAAAGTATGAGGGAGTCTAAAGACAGTACTACAAACAGCCATTGTGTTTGTAATTACAAGCTGGGCTTGGATAAGAGTGGTATTATTTTAAAGTATTAATAACTTTATATAAGCTTAATATATTGTATTTTGATATTACATGCAATCTAAATGATATGGTATTCAACCATTTTGCACTGTTAAACTGCAACTTGTTAATCTGTGTTTTTTAAAGGTTTTTGTTTTACGTTTTTCTGACTTTTTTCTCACATTGTTTATATTGTTTTTTCTTGTATTTTGTACTCTTGTAAACGTTTGCGAATATTACAAATTTATATTTTTAAAATATTAAAGCAAAGGCCATGGCTTTGCATGTAAAAGGAATCATGGGTCGCATACTAGAAATCTGTTAAAAATCTTATAATAGTTATAATTGTCCACATCTAAAATTTATACGTATATTTTCTACATGAAAAAATGACAATAACAAACCGTCAATCATCTCAAAAATCCATAAAACGAAATACAAATTCAAAGCAGAGCAACACGGACCTCTATCTTGTCGTCTATATAACTTTCACATACAAAGTATGTGTAATAGTTTATGAACGTTGGCTGCTGAGGAGCAGGGAATACATGCTGATGATAAACAAATACTGGTGACAATTATGTTTCACATATGTGTAATATTTTTTGAATGCCGCCCATATAATAGACACAAATTATAAAACGTTAGCTGCTGGTGAGTAGGGAATGCATATAAACCAAGTATTAAGGTTTTCAACAATTTTGCTTTTCGGTAAATATTAAAACCATTAAAATGTATCTCTTGGCGTCATTAGTTCCTCGCATTTGTTACAAGAAGAAGGTATCATTAACACAACACGGAATATTTTTGTTAATTGTTATAGTATTTTTTTTTAATCTTAAAAGTATTTTATTGTAAAAATATACTTTTCTTCCAATTTGTAAAAGCAAAGATGGATTGAGGATCTTGATATAAAAAGCATACTGTATACATCACTTATTTGATAACATACTATTTCAAATTTGATTTTAAAAAATTTAAACATTAAAAAACACCGTAATTTTATAATATTTTTACCAATCGTTTAATCTGTCAATACGCCACTGACTGCTACCACAATCTTTAATCACTGACTGCTACTACAATGTTCAACCTAAATGTACATGGACAACAGCGAAAGGAAACAAACATTCGTTCAAGTTCAAGTTTTCAAACATTAATCATCACATACATCAACTACAGTCCCTGAAACGTTCTACTTTCCATTTTTTCGTGCGTTCTTCGTGCGCTCACCGTGCGCTCACCGTGCGTTCACTTGCGCTCTCCGCTCCGCTCCCGCTCACCGTTCACAAAGCGCTCACCGTGCGTTCACAAAGCGTACTTGTACTCATCGTTCGTTCAGCGTTCACTTATCGTTCAGTCTGTTTTCCTTTATTTTCATTCTGAACTCCAACGTGAAAGGATCGGCATTTACTAGTCACAAGAAAATGGGGATAGATCGCGTGGGAAAATATAGAAAGAAACTTAAAATTTCACATCAGAAACATCATTTTTTAAATTAGAATTTAAAGCTCACATTCTTAAGCAATCGACGAACGATTCAACACATATATAAATAGACAAAATTATAAATAAGAAACGGGCGTTTCACGATTCACGTAATTCCTTCGATATCCAATCACAAATGTATCAATGTCTGAAAATAAACTGAACAGATCAAATTAAGAAATGAAAGCTAACTATAAATGCGTGTGGATTTATAGATTATCAATACATCAAAATCCAACTGATTTATCACTAAATGCGATGTTTTAACTAAGTAATTTTAATTTGCCGAAAATGTTTACATTTTTAGCTAAACAAATCAGCCGATTGCCGATAAACACATTTGATTATTAGATGATAAGGAAAAAAAGATATTAATGTTTGTTTAAACAATAAGTAAAAGTTCTTTATCTGGTGAATTCGTTATAATACTTATAGATATGAAAAACAAAAATGTTATCGCTTAGCTATTTATTTACTTAATTGTGTACACTCCCCGTACGATATAATATTTCCGATGCACAGGTAACTAAGTTACCTCGTTCTAAAGATTTTCGATTTTATGCATAAATTAGTCAAACATTGTCATTATAACACTCTTCGATATATTCGTTGATAAAATTATTAATGCCTTAAATTTCGTTTAAATTTACTCTTATTCCTATATGTAAATATAAATGGTATAGGATAGGATAGAGATTATTTGAAGGAAAGGATGCAGTATACAAGATATTGGTCTGGATAAGTTTGTCAACTTTCACAATAGCAGCACTCTACATGTAGTTAATTTGTTATTTTATCCTGATTACCGACGAAATACAGTGTAAGAATAACTCCCAATACACTCCGAATAAATCGTTCATCTTGCGTTCATAAAGCGTTCACATATCGTTAACCGTGCGCACACGGTTCACTTTGCGCTCCGTTGGCGCTCTGCGTTCGCTCATCCTTCACCGTTCATTAGCATTCACCAAATTCCGTTCAGCCTGCGCTCACCGTTCGCTCAGAGTGCGCTCACCGTACGCTCAGAGTGCGCTCACAGTTCAAGTGGGAAAGTAGAACGTTTCCGGGACTGTATTCTTAAAACATAGCATAGTACAAAACAGTATGTTTCTTCGTTTGTATTCCGAGCAAAGGCGAATTCTTCCGGTTTTACATTGATGTGGTAGCCTGCTGTTTACTGAATTTAGCAACTCTGGCTGAGGGTTCAGTCATGTTTATTTATGACAATTAAGAGACAAGAGAACTATTAAAGTTCAAACCCTGTAAGAAGAATAACATATATAAGCATAAAATACATATAAATTAATCAAATAAGGTATTAAATAAATTATCATCTACTGAATTACCATGACATGCCATATCATATCATATCATATCATAATATAGTTTATATAATAAATAAT
>WFKH01011926.1:78021161-78038561 GCA_016163765.1 Magallana hongkongensis | reverse complement strand
CCCGTACACATTTCTTTATAAAGAACCAAGTTAGTCAAGATAACAAAATAAGGGTGTATTTTATTGATGAATCCGTGGGATTTTTGGTGTTTTTTTGTTCGTGTTAAAAAGATACATGATAAAGTTTTAATATGAAGAACGACTACGTTGATGAAATTGTGATACACAATTATTATTCAACATGGTAGAACATTTCGTTTGTTCTATAAATGACGCAAACATCCAAATCAGCAGTTCCTTATTGCAAAGGAAAAGTTCTGTAAAAAATTGAATTTCTTCCTTGAATTCCAATGAAAAGCATAATAGGGTAAATGATCACTCGTTTTAATCTGTGTAGATATATAGGTATATAAAGAAGAAAATATGCAATGCAAGAGCCATAAAATATATATATTGGAAATATATTAAACAACAGTTATGCATTGATTATTCTGTGCTTTTTTATACATTGTTCTAGTGGAAAAAAATAAAGTCATACTATGCATTAATAGACTCTTAGATACAAAAATGAAAAAAACAAACTAATGTTATAAATTTAATATAAAAATAATAAACCGATCAAATTTTACTGTCATTAAGAAGTTGAACCACAACTTCAGAGAGCTCGCTTAGTATTCCTTGCAATCTTAATAGAACATTCTTTCTAACACGTAGAACCTCCGTCTCTGCCTCCAGCCTCTGAATCTCCTTCTGTGTCTTCTTATTTTCAAGCATCATTTTCTCCATCTTCAAGTCATTTAGATCCATTTTCTTCTCTAACCCTGTTGGTGATTGGCTGATATCTACAATATATTAACTACATGTTATAGGGTTTAAAATATCCCTTAATTCAACTTAATGTAATGCAAACTCAAAAATCAATTTCCTATCAATTAATGCAAAATAATTTAGACATACATGTACAAATTTATTTAGAAAAATCAAGTTACAAACACATGCCTGAATGATACATAGCAAATTGGTTTAGTCGTGTGCTCAATTGAATCGCATACTATTCAATGTGGCTGGTAAGCATACATGTTAACTCTACCGATTTACGCGGAAGTCTACAGCTATTCAGCTCTGTCTCCCGCCTACCGCTTTTATTAGAAAATTTACCGCTTTACTTCGAGAAACGTTCCTTGTGAGAAGCCACTTCCAGCGATTACATTAGTTACAAGACGTGCTGATATTATCCTTGCCAAGGAAAAGGAAGCTTTGCAATTTCACACGTGGCTTTAACGATGACTGAATATATCTTTTAACTTGGCCATAACAGTTTACTTAACTTACACTTTATTGCAAAACTGCATGATTTGTGATACTTATAGCATGTAAACATCGTTTTTGATATTGAAAAAGAAAATACGATTTCTTACTAGTTCTTACTTCTCTTATATGTTAGATTTGGGAGCTTAACCTATTTTTACTGAACAAACTAAGGCAATTGTTAAAGTCTCCACTCTAAAAAAAATTTTTTTTCACAAAAAAATTAGCTTAATCAATTTGACGGCAAATGCATGCATGCAAACTTTTTTATTGCATGTGTTGATACTTCTAAATTTAAAAATTCTTATATATTACAGTTGATATCGTTAATTATTTATCAGAAACCCACAACTTATGTAGTATATAAAAGTATGTGCTTTGAAATATACGCGAAAAAGGCCGCGCGCAATGCTACCGCTTTTTGATTCGAAATCTCCCTCTTTTTCATCACTGGAGGTTATCATGCATGCCGGTAAGCGTCTAATTCATATAGTATGAACATGGACTTTCTACTGGGAGTTAACTTGAGAAATGTTAATGTCGGCGGTTCAAGGTTACTGGATAATATATACTATATACATGTATAAAAGAGCAGAACAGACGCAGACATACTTGTTTTTTAACCAAGTGATCTACCTCTGTCACATTTAGATCCTTGGAACCCATCGATACAGGACCGACAACTTCCGTTTGTTTTATCGCACGCCTCCCCATTCACACAGTTTCCACTGCATGTGTCTTGACAATTCTGTCCATATCTGCCGTCGCTGCAGGCTAGAAATAAATGTTACTAAGTATTATATACAGGAGTTGAGTTTTACTAGAAATTATTGTTTGATATAAAATTCTATGCGAAAAGAAACATAAAATCGAATTTTGTCGAGATAAGCTAGCTGTTTTCAAAGTTACATTTGAAATATTAACCCCTTATAGACTGCTAACCAAGGACAATGTAGCTGCAATTGCATAGCCCTCTCTCCCGATTTTGTTTTAGAGAGCTACAACTCCTTAGAATCGTTGTGATGTTGCAAGTGAAGGAGTGATTCACTTGCGCAATGAACACAGCTCAAATCGTTTATAAATGACAATAAAATTTGCATTTCTTCCCTGGCCTCAACACTGTAGTTGTGAATGGCATAGAATAATCCACAAATATCAAGTATAGTTCATATATACTAGCGGAAAAAAGAAACTGTGCATTATAAAATTTAGTATAATTTTTCTATATCTATTGTTTGTATTTATAAAATTTAAACTATCGATAATGGTATTATCGGATGGTAAGCGTCCGGGTGCACGGACTTTTTCATGGTTAGGGAGCACCTGTTGTTTATTGAAGAATTTGTACGCACAAGTTTTACGGGCCAATACTGTTTGGAATAAGAACTTTAAAGGATTTGTTTAAACTTTTTTTGTTAAGGAAATCACTTTAGTTTCAACAAAATTTACCCCTATGTCATGCCACGACTCAACGAAAACCAACGTAATCGTGCTGTTGGGATGCTTCAAGCTGGAATGGCACAACATACTGTAGCAAGACACTTTGGAGTTCATCGGAACACCATCCAGTCATTATGAAGACGTTTTCAACAATCTGACAACACCCAGGATCGACCGCGCTCTGGGCGACCTCTTGTGACGTCACGTCAACAGGACAACCACATTAGACTTGTGCATCTGAGAAATCGTTTTCAGACAGGAAGTTTGACTGCCCGTAGCATTCCAGGGCTTCGACCAATTAGTCCAAGAACTGCGCGAAATCGTCTGCGTGAGCAAAACATCAGACCAAGACGTCCAGCGGTGCGCCCAGTACTGCTTCAACGTCATCGTATCGCAAGACTAGCGTGGTGCACCCAACATCTGCGATTCAGAATACAGGACTGGGCCAATATTCTGTTCACTGATGAATCCAGATTTCATTTGGATAGCAGTGACGGCCGTTGTAGGGTGTATCGTCGCGTTGGGGAGCGTAACCAGGACGCTTGTGTTGTGCAACGTCGACAATTTGGTGGAGGTAGCGTTATGGTGTGGGGTGGAATATCAGCACGTGGAAGGACCCCTCTACAAATTGTCAATGGAAATCTCACCGGCGTACGCTATTGAGATGAAATTATTCAGCGTTATGTGATACCCTTCATACAGAGACATCAAAATCACATCACTCTGCAGCAAGACAACGCAAGGCCACACGTTGCACGTGCAGTCAGGGACTTGTTTGTTCAACAGAATGTCGATGTCTTGCCTTGGCCAGCTGTTTCCCCCGATTTGTCGCCGATCGAGCACGTCTGGGATGAAATGGAAAGGCGTTTACGCCGTTTACCAAATCAGCCAGTGACATTGGCAGATTTAGGCCAGGCTTTAACCAACATCTGGAACAACATCCCTCAAGCATTTCAGAACACTTTAGTGGCGCTGTCAAGCATGCGTGAACGCAAATGGTGGTCACACGCGTTATTAATTTGGTTAATTCAATTTCAAATAACAGTAACTTTCGAGTGTGCTGAAATTGACGTTATTCGACGTTGAGATTAATGTGTTATGAGATGTTGTTACGAATACATGTATTAACAGTATTACAAAAAATAAAATTTGTTCATTGTAATTTTTAAATGTTTTTTCTTATATTAAATAATGCACAGTTTCTTTTCTCCGCTAGTATACTAGTATTGGTTATTTTTCGTATATGTGAGCAACGCAAGTTGAATTTGTCCGCGATATTCCCCTACCTTGACCGGTTTTATTTTGAGAAGCCAATTAAAATTCAGGACAGGATTTTAAACTAAATATAGGAATCCCCCCCCCCATTTTAAACATTAATAAGGTGGTAAATATGAATTTTTCACTATATACCCTTTCCTTAAACGATGATAGAACGAGGTAAAATCGGTTATTTACTGGCAGCGCGTTATCAAGCCCATCAAAACTTCAAGGCTAGCGTAAATCTCATAAAACCACGCGAGAACTGTCATGGCTGGTGACGAACTGGTAAACATATTGGTGTGTTTTATCTGGTTTAAATTTTATACGGTTAGTTTGTTCAACCTGAATTAAAAACAAACATTTTATCTGAAGAAAGTTCAACATATTTAAAAGCGATCTTTTTAGATCGAGGCCACCTGCATTAAAAAGGTTCGTTCCTCTGATTTTTGGTAGCCATTTTGGGTCACCTCTAGTCTTGAAATTCTGTGTCATATTTTAGTTCTACTTGTAAATTCCTATTTTACAATACCAAATAAACTATATTGAATAAAATAGTTAAGAGAAAAATACATATTTACAGAGTTAAGTAAGGGACTATATTTTGTGGCGGAAGGTTTTTAAGAAGAAAATGAACATTTTTCAAAACTCAGTTGTTTTAGAGTACTGTAATTTTAGCTTCCTTATTTTCAGTGCAGACCAAATTTCTAGCTAGTTTATGCATAGGGTTATCTTCGTGATGTTTCAAAAAACATATTTAACAATATTTCAGTATTTCTATCGACGTATATTGTCACATTTAACTAATATTTCATAAAAGTCAAGAAAAAATGACTTCCAATTTTAGCCTATAATTAGCTCATTTCATGCCATATCTCAAAATTTACATCATAGACCCATACTTTTGGTTTTATTTTCTGAATTTGTAAGATATTTTTGACAAGTCTATTAAAATTTGAGAAAAAGTTTAAGACTTTTAAATAATTTTAATGCATGTTGAATTGTTAATGGATACAAACAGCGTTTTATCAGTGCAAAAAGGTAAAAATATCAATAAGGTGAAGAAATTGCAAACGTTTTTCTTTATGATTATTTTAATTTTATAGATTTTAAATGATATAAATTTGTATCTGATGCCATAGTTTATTCCAATTAAAAATTATTATGGAAAACGCGATTTATGTGCAATTTGCATTTTCAGTGCACAAAGGTCATATTAAATACACAGTAGCACCGAAGGGAGCATATAGACCCCAAAATTTTGTTTTGAATTTTGGTTGAGCTATGTATGTAGATTTTTAAAACAATACTTAAGAAAAAAACTTAAAGACTTATGATCGCAGGATCCAACCTCCTTAAACAAAATAATTTTGCACCATTACGGAGATCTTAGAGAATTGTAGCCCTCTCCAGATAACGTCGTATTTAAAATAAACCCGAAGAGGGCTTCATTATTGCACCTTATACCAATGATGAACAAAAGTTCATTGTTAGTCCCGCTACTAAGCAATATTGATATTTAATACCGTAAATCTGGTAATTTTACGTCGATTAATTTTTGCGAAACCGAGTCATAAAGCTATAGATTAATTTTTACGTTTTAAATTTTTGCGAATTGTCATCGGCGCTAAAAATAACAAGAGGCCCATGGGCCACATCGCTCACCTGAGGAACAATAGGTATGATAAAATCAGCTTAATGGAGTCATAATAAAAACTATCTGGACAATGTAGTATAATACATGTAGATCCTGTATAAATAAAAATCATTTTTTTCCACAGGAAATTCTTATGTTTATTATCATTAGTCCCTTTTCTAACAGGATGATTTTATAGTAATATCACATGTTGGGCATTGCAGCTCTCAAAAAGATCCTAAACAATTGTTTGTAAATGGGATATAAACCTACATCAAACTCTGAACCCCTTGTGAGACCCAATCGTCCAGGAATCATCCAAAATCCAAAATCTAAACAATATTAAATAATCACTTGGCTGATTAGTTTCTAAGAAGAAGATTTTTAAAGATTTACTCTTAATATCCCTATGTAAAAAGTTGACCCCCCATTGTGGCTCCACCCTACCCCCGGGGGTCATGATTTTCACAACTTTGAATCTACACTACCTGAGGATGCTTCCACATAAGTTTTAGCTCTGCTGGCCTAACGGTTTCTGAGAAGACAATTTTTAAAGATTTACTCTATATATTCTTATGTAGAAGTTCGATCCCCAATTGTTGCCCCACTTTACCCCTGCGGGTAATGATTTTCACAACTTTAAATATACACTACCTGAGAATGCTTCCACACAGGTTTCAGCTCTCCTGGCTAATTACTAGTAGTTTCTGAGAAGAAGATTTTTAAAGATTTACTCTATATAATCCTATGTATAAATTTGACCCCCATTATGGCCCCACCCTACCCCCGGAGGACATGATTTTCACAACTTTGAATCTACACTACCTGATGAAGCTTCCACGTAAGTTTCTGCTTTCCTGACCTAACGGTTTCTGAGAAGAAGATTTATAAAGATTTACTCTATATATTCCTATGTAAAAAGACAAACTTCCAATGTGGCCCCATCCTACCCTCGGGAGTCATGATTTTCACAACTTTGAATCTACACTATCTGAGATTGCTTCCACATAAGTTTCAGCTTTTCTGGCCAAATGGTTCTTGAGAAGAAGATTTTAAAAGATTGTTTTCTATATATTACTATGTATAATGTTGACCCCCCTTTGTGGCACCATCCTACCCCCGGGGGCATGATTTTCACAACTTTGAATCTACACTACCGGAGGATGCTTCCACATAAGTTTCAGCTCTCCTGGCCTAACGGTTTTTGAGAAGATTTTTAAAGATTTACTCTATATAATCCTATGTAAAAAGTCGATCACCATTGTGGACCCATCATACCCCCGGGGATAATGATTTTCACAACTTTGAATCTATACTACCTGAGGATGCTTCCACATAAGTTTCACCTTTTCTGGCCAAAAGGTTCTTGAGGAGAAGATTTTTGAAAATTTCTCGAAAATTTTCATTAATTTTTTATTATCTCCCCTTTTAAGAGGGCTTGGTCCTTAATTTTCACAACCTTGAATCCCCTTAGGCTAAGGATGCTATGTGCCAAGTTTGGTTGAAATTGGCCCAGTGGTTCTTGAGAAGATGTTGAAAATGTGAAAAGTTTACAGACAGACAGACAGACAGAAAATTTTCATTATTTTTTTATTATCTCCCCTTGTAGGAGGGCTTGGTCCTTAATTTTCACAACTTTGAATCCCCTTAGGCTAAGGATGCTATGTGCCAAGTTTGGTTGAAATTGGCCCAGTAGTTCTTGAGAAGATGTTGAAAATGTGAAAAGTTTACAGACAGACAGACAGACAGACAGACAGACAGACAGACAGACAGACAGACAGACGGACGGACGGACGGACGGACGGACAGACGGACGACAGACAAAATGTGATCAGAATAGCTCACTTGAGCTTTCAGCTCAGGTGAGCTAAAAAGCACTCTAATATGTCACACATATTGACTTGGACCATGTTAGCTTACCTTCGGATATCGGATATTACCACCGCCTCTAATTTCCTCACGAATCGTATATGTTTACCAGCTTCATATAGTATCACGTGAGAGTTGATGTCTTCAATTTATATCCTGTTCAAATTACCGATATATTCAATAACAGCAGCAAATGCAACAAAACTACCGAAAGGGGTATCTTGATACGGATTTATAGCGAGATAATTATCCCAATTAGCAGTTCACACCATCACATGCGACTGTTTGTGTACACAACACAAGTATCGGAGGGTCACGTGTCAAACGCAGGTGATGTTTTCCTGTGTCGAGCGAGCGAGAATGAGAAGAAAATGGCGACATTCAGCGAGAAATTCATAATACTGTACAAATTTTCATATTCCGTGAATGTTGGTGTCCCGCCGGTACACTGTGAATGGGGTAAAAAAAAAATCTGCTACATTCTGCCAACGCCGGTACATATCAAATGTATGAAAAAATCACGCATGCATGCAGTGTCATCAGTATACATGTACACTCAAGATAGACATGAGGCTGCCAGTCATTCAAAGATACCGATTTTGAGTAAAGACCTTCTCCACATGCTGATTATAGCTAGGGGTAATTACCTTGTTATATAAACAGTTTTTTTTTAATTACTACTATTTACGGACACCTGTTTATATAGTAAGGAGTAGAGACCAGCCTTCGGCAAAAATTGTATTTACCTTTTTTAATTGTTGATTAATTTTTAGGGGAAAAAATTGCGAATGCAGAGCACGCGCAAATTTGCTAAAAATTTATCAACGGTAAACATTTCCAGATTTACGGTATACTCTGGTCAATGAAAAAAAATGCAAACATTATTCATTAATTAAACCGTAGCAGAAAAATGACAGGCGTACATGTATTTTGGTGATTTACGGAGTTAAATTATAAACGAGTGTTGGATTTGTTTGAAAAAAAAAACACGCAAGTGTTGTAGCGATTGATAGTAAAAAAAAATAACGCACGTGTTTTACAATCATGGTTCCAATAACCGGCGCCACACCCCTCCAGACATGTCCCGTTACCATGGTAACAGTCTGAGTTGTTGTAACAATGTCCACATATTTCTCTGCAGTTTGGTCCGTATTTACCAACAGGACAAGCTGAAATATCATTCATATATAAACGTTAAGACGTCAAAGTTGATGGATGGATGGATGGATGGACGAACCGACAGACAGACAAACAGGCAGACGGTCTATATGTGTATATATTAAGACATTTGTAAAATAATATTAAATAGTCTGAGGAATTCATGTTCTTTCTTCAGTAACTCTTACTTTGGTTACAGAAACTCCCGATATATCCACTCTTACAACCGTCTAAGCAGGTGCCCGTTTTTTTGTCACAGTCGTCGTAAGCACAGTATCGGCTGCAGTTCTTCTCACAATGAAGGCCGTACATCCCAAGAATACAACCTGCCAAAACAAAACATTTTTACATCTTCCTACTAAGTTTAAATATGACTACAAATGTCGACACTTAATCCAGGTATTTTATATGGTTTTCTTAACGTTGAATTCGTGTATAAAACAGGTTGCGTTTGTCATGGAAGTTACATAAATAACAAATCAATGTTATTTCATGTATACTAAATTAACCCACTTTTCACCAAGAACTTCAAATAGAACAGAAGGTTCTGTTTATTGAAATTCGTTTTGAAAGCAATCTAGTTTATTTGTCTTAAGTTGTATAGCATCTTACTTTTACATAAGGGAGGCTGATACCCAGAGTAAGCACAGCCAAGGATATCACATTCTCCATGTTGTTTTGCACAAGAAGCGTTGTTTTTACAATGGCCACATTTCTTGGAGCAGTCCTCACCATAATATCCAGTATTACATGCTACGAAGAATAACTTGTGAAAATGTCTACTAATTTTAGATATCTACTGAATGTCAATATCGCAATGAGGTTTTAAGGTACTTGATATAAACTGACTTTCGATAGTTCTGTGAGGTTTGATGGCATCCAAATTGTCTATTTAGTTATGTAGAGTCTCACCTACACCTTGATGTAAAGAGCTGAAACAGTGTCTAAAGGTAGAGAATTACCTTTACAAAGCGGAGACTGGTATCCAATACTAACACACCCAATGTCATCACATTTTCCATTGGTTATTCCACAAGTAGCGTTGTTCTTACAATGATCACATTTCTTAGAACAGTTCTTTCCATAATATCCAGTTTCACATCCTTAAAAAATCATCTCTTAAAACAAATTGCGAGGTTTCTTTTTTAAATATGTCATTGTTTCATAACTGTAAAGTGGATGAAAACCCGAAATTGTCACTTAAAAATATAAATAATCATGACGCATAACAGGATACCACGAAGATACAGATATTAGAACACGTTATCTTTGAGGTATTTTACCTATTTAACGATATGTAGAAGGCCAAGGTCCCACGTCACCGACTTATTATTTTGTTTCTATACGTGTGCATAATAACGTTTAAGCGCTATAATACAACCGATCATTATAACGGACTGAAATGGCACACTTTCATTGGTTTATACACCACACGTGACTGCAGGATATATCTCTATGTCCATCAAATGAGAATTAATATTCTGCAATATGGCTGACGCTTCGTCTACTCATCTGGACATTTCATGATATATAATACAAAAAGTTCAAACTGTGTTCCGTTAGCTCTTTTAAAAAAAAAAATATTTTGAATAGTTGTCCTTTGGAATGACTTTTAAATTAGAGAAGTTGCCCTTTGAATTTACGTCACATTGTTACGTTTGGAGCAGAATAAAATCGCGGCGTCAAACCTTTGCGGAGGAAAGAGAAAAAAACATTTAGAATTGAATAGCAACAAAATTTTGTTCGTTAAGAAGGGTGCAGAGAATAGTATCTGAAAGGTGAGAATGATATTTTGGAGATTTTGATTGTGTAAAATTGGACGAGATATAACGTTAAGGCAAGTTTTACATGGATTTGCGTAGACCATTGCTTTTTGAAATTTCTGAATGAATGTCTAGATTGATAGTCCTCGGGAAAACAAAACACTTATTAGGTTTGTCTCTGACTGACTACAGGAATATATCGGATTGATCAATCTCATAGACGGCGATGCGAAGCCGACGCTTAGTCATTAACAAACCTACTAAGAAATAGTACTAACATATCAGCGTGTTATAGAAAATGGTACATACCGAAAACCTGGACTTCGCATATTGCAAGCAGTGGACACGGGTCGTTCAATGGTTTATTAGACTGATAAATCCAGATGTATCTAGTTGTTCTCTCACAGTTCTCCTCTACAATGGTCGGTAGTGTGAGGTTCCCTGGATCTGTGTAACACGAGGACTCTGGAGGTGGTACATTTGTATCATTGGACACACGGAGAGAGTAACCACGAAGTCTTGCAGTGTTGTAGTAAGCTGATCCTCCTATGTAGTAAATATTATGAACCTATGAAAATGTTAAAATGATTCATGTTATTCATAGCTTCTTCGGAAAGAGTACTCACCGAGTCGTTTTGTACTTTGTTCGGTTGACCCCCCCCCCCCCCCCCCCCCCTACGGATATTAAGTTTTATTTACAGCATAATCAAAATCTCCACTCCAATCAAAATGAAAACTAACCATGATAAATTGGGGGCATTATTTATCTTCTATTACTAAATTACCATTATTGTCTCTTTAAACGTTTGCAAATGTATGACACAATTGTATTAAGAATCACATATACATAATTATGCATGGATTTAAATCTAACATACAAGTGTTTTCAGATCAGTGCGTTTTAATTTCAAAATAAAAGTATAATTCAAATATATATTTTCATCGATTATCATTATTCGGCTGAGCATCTTTGTTAGACTTTGAACATATTACAGGAAGGAACTTGCAAGCAAAGTGAAATAACTAGACACTGTACTTCTTAAAAAAATTAAAAATACGTGATACTTACTGTCCCCCCTGTTCCATAACTTGACAGACTTGACACTGTATACTCTCCCAAGGTCAATACGAAGCCACGCCTCTGTAATACTACTCCAAACATCGGTATGAGAACAACTTGAGGCATTTTGATTGGTATTGCCGTCCACAGTCCGTGATGCCACGTAATCTCCATATGTTGAACTACTCACTGCTATTGATTTGTTGTTGACAAGTTGGGCTGGTATGGAAATATCATTCAAATTCTTGACATAAAAATATGAACAAGTAAATGCACTTCATTGTTTGGCTCGTTGGACGATTTAAATAATGTTGATAATTAAAAGCAAATACAGAGGTAATAAGCTAAGTTCGACAACAACGAACCACCAAAATGGTTGCGCCTTGTTGTTAAAATCAATGAAAAATAATACATTGGTTGTTTAAAATGGCAATACTTTCTGGATTCGGAAATTAACATTTATTTGTTTTATTGCTTCAAACTAGCTCATATAATTAAACAATTACTGCTGGTTTTGTTTTCGATACATACAATGAATTAGCAATCCTCAAAGTACAATATTCACCTTATCTTGGGCTCGGTGAATATTGTACTTCCTCGGTAAATCATCGTATTGACCTAAAACCCAGCAGTAGTTATGTATAGCATTTTCCGTCAATGGATATTAAGTGATTATAAACATATAACTTTTAACAAAATCGTAAAATTTGTAGCCGATTTCCTAATTGGTTTATGGTCTTTAAAATTAAGATTTATGATAGTTATAACCAGTAATAGGTAATCTCATATTTTTGTGTGATGGTTTGAAGTTTAAAAGACAATTTTGTTTACTGATGTTTTTCTTAGATTTCGTCGATTGGGAAACATCTAAAGCATGTTTTTTTCAATTTACAAGTTGTTAATAATAAATTCAAATTCAGACGATTGGTTAAATATGCATCTATAAGAACGAAATAAACCAACACATTGATTAATTATTTGCCATTTTTCGTTGTACATGTATTATGAATAGCTGTACTTGCTATAAATGAAATACTATATAAATGATGTTAGGGTTATTTTAAGAAAAATATATCTTTTTCATTTTATTTAACAGCTCATTTTTCGTCACTGTGTTAACTCATTGTTGATTTCATTTCATTAATTTTACTGTTAGATTATTGTTGCTTCAGTTAAAGCATTGTGTTGACTAATGTGCAGTATTACACATACTATTTGTATCTTATATATACCGATACCAAGATACCGATGCAATAAATAAAAGTGATTATCCCTAAGAGCTAAGGAGGTTTTTATTTAATTTTTATGTATTTATTTATTTATTTGGGGGGATGTAGGGTTTTTTAACCCATGTACCATCAGTTATATTTTTTGTCGCACAAGTATCAATCATAAATTATAGAAATATTTCTCTAAGAAACGTTACCCGCTGGTGAGCAAGGAATACGTGTAAACCAAGGGCAAGTCCAAAAGTTTTAAACGATTATACTTTTTTGTGACAGCTAATAAAATGTATCTCGTGGCGTCATAACTTCGTTGTATTTGTCACAAGAAGCGGGTATCATTATCACAACACCTCATATCGTGTTTAATAAGAAAAAATCAAAAAATCTATTTTATTGAAAAAAATATACTTGTATTTTCTCACCTGTAAAAGCAAAATTAATATAGATTGAGGACTTTGATATATAAATTTAATTGTATGCACCACATTTTTGATATCCAATTAAACACACATGATAGATATTTCAAATATAATTTGGAAAAAAAAGTGTCAAAAATGATTTCTACGAAAGGTCTTATCTTTCAATACGCCACTGACTGCTGCGATATATTCAAATGAAATGTACTTACAATATGCCAGAACATGGACAAGAAAGAGCAAGAGGAAACAGACATTGATCAACACATCCATTCTGAACTATTCTTAGTTTATAACAAGGAATAAAACAGTATGTCTCTTAAATTGCATTCCCAGGAATGGCGAATTCTTCCGGGTTTACATTGACACTACGTAGCATTAGTTGTGCGCTGATTGCTCATATGTCTTATATTCCGTCACTAAAGAAAAAATGTGTGGTGACAAATAAAAACGCCACATTTCTCAGATCTGGGAAAAGTGTGTGGTAACAAAAAACGCCACTTTTTTCAGATCTGGAGAGGGAAATGCTCTAAAATGAGTGGATGAGATTAATCACGGTATGAATGAAATTTGTTTTTCTAAAAAGAGGTCGGATGGATATAAACGTGGAAGTAATTCGATGTTTTGTAGGATATATCATTCATTTACTTTATTTAATAAATTGCTGACGCGTCCTAAAAAAATCAATAAAATTGAATAAAGGATTAAGCTTTTATTTATGTTTAGCTTTTATATTTTATGTGTGTATGAAAAATAAGTATAAAGGAAAACAAGTACACTTATCTACATTTCTTTTAATTACCTCTTGTTAGATCCCCGTTTAAGTGGACGCTGAGTGATCAAAGTGTACTCTACTTTACACAATGTACATCTTGAAGACATGGCGCTGTTATAGACGTGGGCGATAAAATAAATCGTGCTTATATAAGTAACTGTATTACAGTTATTTAACCCATAACTCTCATAAACCAAAAAACAAAAAACAAAAAAAAAGCATGTACCATTGTTAATCATATTACAGCTATATGTTACGTGTTATTTTGCCACAATCTTCACACACACTGATCAAAGAAGGCATACATTTCTTTAGATGTGCTACCTAGATCCCCTTATAAAATAAGTTAACCCTTTAGTTTAGACGTTATTCCTAGGAGTAAAATCATAAAACTATTATATTGTCCATTTATATTAATTCCCTATAGCTAGATCTCCGTTTAGGTGGACGCTGAGTGGTCAAAGTGAGTACTTAATACACTGTTCATCTTAAAAGACAAGGCGCTGTTAGAGATGAGGGCGATAGAATGAAATGTTAGTAACTGTATTCCCTGTTCAGATAACTCAATAAGATGTATAACCTAGATTCCCTCATAAAACTAATTAACGTTGCAACTTCTCAGATTCTATAAACTATCAATATTTGTTCGAAGACGGAAGTTAATGGTATTTGCAATCAATTACAATGTACATTGTGTATGAATGTATTAAACGAAACGTTATGAAGAAAATAATTACAAATATTTGTTTACAATGAAATCAATTAACTTGCTAAACGTTTAGAATTCACAAAAATAGCGTATAACTTTCAAAGCAAGTAAGAATAAATAAGCGATACATTGTTTAATTTGTTAATGGGAAAAAAAAATGAGTGATCTTGTCATATTTTAAAACTAAACACCAACAAGAAAATAACATTACATTTTGAATTTTTTCAAAGTTATCATCCGGATTATTTCATATTTTTTGCAACTCCAAGTCCAATCTGCCATACACATTTTTTATATAAAGAACCAAATTAGTCAGGATAACAAAACAAGGGTGTATTTTTTTGAATAATCCGTCGATTTTTTATTTGTGTTACAATGTACCAAGATATATGATAGAGTTATAATATGAAAAATGACTAAGTTAATGAAACTCTGATACACAATTATTATTAAACAAGGTAGAACATTTTGTTTGTTCTATAAATGACACAAACATCGAAATCAGCAGCTCCTTATTGCAAAAGAAACGTTCTGTAAACAATTGAATTTCTTCCTTGAATTCTAATGAAAAGCATAATAGGGTAAATGATCACTCGTTTTAATCTGTGTTGATATATAGGTATATAAAGAAGAAAATATGCAATGCAAGAGCCATAAAATACATGTATTGAAAATATATAAAACAGCAGTTATGCATTGATTATTCTGTGCTTTTTGATTTATTATTCAAGTGAAAAATATATAAAGTCATACCATGCATTTACAGACGATTAGGCACAAAATTAAAAAAAAAAAAACCCAACAACTAATGTTATAAATTTAGTATAAAAGATATAAGCTGATCAAATTTTACTGTCATAAAGCAATTGAACAAAAACTTTGGAGAGTTCGCTTAGTATCCCTTGCAATCTTAATAGAACGTTTTTTCTCACACGTAGAACATCTGCCTCTGCCTCCAGCTTCTGTATTTCTTTTTGTGTCTTCTGATTTTCCAACATCATTTTTTCCATCTTCAGGTCATCTAGGTCCATTTCCTTTTGTAGACCTGTTGGTGACTGGCTATCTGCAATGTATATTTTTCTGTAGCAAAAATAAATGTAATGCATACCAAAACATCAATTTCCCGTCGAATAATGCAGTTAATTCAGACATACAGATTTAATCGGAAAAATCAAGTTACATTTATCAGAATGATACATAGCAAATTTGTTTGAATGTGTGCTTTAAATGAATCGCATACTATTCAAAGTGACCGGTTAGCATTTAAATCATATAGTATGAACATAGACTTACTACTGGGAGTTGATTTGAGAAATGTTAATGTCTGTGGTGCAAGGTTACTGGATGATCTATACTGTAGACATGTATAAAAGAGCAGAAAAGACGCAGACATACTTGTACTTTTTAATGTGCTGCAGCGATTAATAACGCACGTGTTTTACAATCATGGTTCCAATAACCGGGTTCACATCCCTCCAGACATGTCCCTTTACTATAGTAGCAGCCTGATCTGTTGTAACAATATCCACATATTTCTCTCATAAATCGGATATGTTATTCTCGCATTATCACCCGTGTGAGATCGGTTTGACCAGTGTGAGACAGCAGTGTGAGATTTTTCTGTCTTACACTGTGTATTACTACGCCGCTTTAGAACGTAAACAAACGTCGTCTGCTGTAGGGAAATGTAAAATGATGCATTGAGATTATCCATTAAGAAATTGTTTTACTTAATCAATTACCATATTTTCATTGAAAAAAAATGTCGTATGCTCTCATTTTGTCTTGCACTATTTGAAACACGCGGAGGGATAAACCGAGAGTAATCTTTTGAACGTCATAACATAAAGTTGTCAGCCATCGTTTTTAATGTAAAATAATGCGAGAAAATTAATCATTCATTATATACTCGTGTGGGATAGGGAAATTCCACCTCGGGGCCAAGATTAACGGTCTAGAACTCGGCAGAGCCTCGTCCTCGACCGTGAATCATGTCCCCTCGGTGGAATTTCACTATCCCACACTCGTAATAATGAATGATTCTATTAATGTCTGCGGTGCAAGGTTACTGGATGATCTATACTGTAGATATGTATAAAAGAGCAGAAAAGACGCAGACATACTTGTACTTTTTAACCAAGTGATCTACCTCTGTCACATTTAGATACTTGGAATCCATCGATACAGGACCTACAACTTTCGTTTGTTTTATCGCACGACTCCCGATTTACACAGTTTCCGCAGCATGTGTACTGACAGTTCTGTCCATATCTGCCGTCGCTGCAGGCTAAAAATAAATGTTACTAAGTGTTGCATTCAGGAGTTGAGTCTTGCTAAAAACCAATGATGAACACAAAGTTCATTGCAGTCCTGCTACTAGCCAATATAAATATATAATACACTAACTGGAACAAATGTAAACATTATTCAATTATCAAACTTTAACAGAAAAAGCCATGCGTATTTTGATGATTTATAGGATAGAATTATCCACGCGTTTTTGGTATTTTTGTTTGTGAAAATTCAGGATATTTAATTGAATTCTAATAGAAAGCAAACATGTGCTGCAGCGATTGATAGTGAAAAATAACGCACGTGTTTTACATCATGGTTCCAATAACCGGGTTCACATCCCCCCAGACATGTCCCGTTACTATAGTAGCAGTATGAGCTGTTGTAACAATATCCACATATTTCTCTACCGTTTGGACCGTATTTACCAATAGGACAAGCTGAAAAATCATTCAGATATAAATGGCAAGACGTCAGAGTAGATAGATGGATGGTTGGATAGATGGATGGATGGATGGATGGATGGATGGATGGATGGATGGATGGATGGA
>WFKH01011926.1:78001286-78015259 GCA_016163765.1 Magallana hongkongensis | reverse complement strand
GTGTGTGTGTGTGTGTGTGTGTGTGTGTGTGTGTGTGTGTGTGTGTGAACCATTACGTAAGCTATCCCTCGCTTGCGGCTGAGAAAATCGGTCGCCATGGTCGCGGCTGGACTACCTAGCGGTCATCAAATACACAATAGTCGCGTCTCTCATATATGAGTTTATTTAGCCGCTAACAAGGGTTCTTTTAATTTTGATCACACATAACAGTTTATTCTTTTCAAAATCAATTAAACGATAGAGTGTCAATTAAGAAAACGTTCTATTAATCAATTAAAGCAATGTCATTCTCAATCTGAATTAATATCAGGCATAGATCAATTTTGGGTTTTAAGAAAAAAATAATAACTTCTATTTGATAGATTTTAGTCATTATACTGCAAACATTTCAAATCTTCCTGGGTTCTGAGCTGTTTGTGTTGCACTTTTACGTAACCTATTCCTCGCCTGCGGCCAAGGAGACCGGCCGCGGGTGCGCTACCAAGCGGTCAGCGGTTATCTAATACACAAGATTCGCGTCTTCATGTACTTGTTTTGAGTTTATAAAGCCGCAAATACAAGAACTGTTTTAATTTTAAGTCATTAATGTTTGCTCATTTTAAAGTTATTTAATTGAACATTAGAATGTAAATTAAAAAGTCGTTCTGAAAATTAAAGAAAACCACGATATTGTTCCTAACCCAAAACATCTTCAGACATTAAGAAATGGCGGATTTGAAAGTCTCAAATGTTCTAAAAACTGTACTTATAATGTTTTAAATTAACAATAAAAAACCACAAAGATAACCCGTTTATATGATGATCATACCGGGCCCTCGCAAGCTCGCACATGGCCGAGAAGATCGTGCGCGAGTGGACAAGTGATCCACAGTAGTTTCGTGTTCTTCTACATGTACCTTATCACACGTGTATGTTTATTGATATTTTTTACGAACACAACTATTTGTTTATTTTATTTTCATTTATATTGGTTTAAGATGAAAAGATAAGTTTATCTTCCTTATTCAGTTGATTTAGCATTGATTTAAACGTTAGGGCGAAAAATCTTATACAAACCTCTCAGCAATTGAATAAAAAAATCTATCAATCCGACTCTAAATATGCAAGGCCAATTGTATATTGAAAATATTAAATATGATACAACTCCGATATTTACCGGCATGTGTAAAATTAATATGTATTAATATACTGCATCGTAGGAATTCACGGGTTTTCTATCCGTTACACTGCCAGTGGGTTCCGTCGATGAATATACTGTAGTAACTCATGATTATTTCCGTTAATTATTGCTTAGACTTTTTACAGACTTCAACAATTTTATAGAAATATTCAAACTTTGCCTTGACAACGAGTCATGAATGCACATGTATATATGTACACTGGTGTAGGAATTAATATTCGACCAACACAAAAATTAAATAGTAGAAAGTAAAAGAAGTTTACTACGAAGTTTACATAGAAAATAGGCATGAATTAATTTTTCTGTCTCCTTTTGAAAAGTTCAAATTGATTTCTAAAGCCCTAATTGGTTAGAAGTTAAGGTAGTGTGAAGATAATCTCCTATCAATACCTGTCAGAGGCTGATAAGTGTAAGGAGAAGGGGTGGTTTTATTAAGACTGATTGACAATTCTATCTTGACTTTCAATCTGATTAAAATCAGATCATCGATCCGCTCCTTGTTTTTCTATTGTCGCTATACGATGACCTGAAGAAACCGCACTTGATGTCACCTCCTGGTGAACTTTGTTTTGACCAATGAAATCGTCGGTTCCATTCCTCATATAGGTGTTTTGGAAGTTATGCCAATGCAATCTTTGGATTCCCCGAGGGCGTCTAATATAAACTTATGCTCCATCTCTTACTTGCTGATACCGAAAGATTTACGAACATGTGGCATCATTTCGTCGTACAACTCCATTTTTGTTTGTAACCTGAAATTACCGTTTCTAACACTTGCTCTGATTGCTAGAATAACTCATGTATATTTATAAACAAACGTTCAACAGGTGGTGACCTCAAGAGGGGTTTCTTCAGATCCTCTTGTAGCGAAAATAGAAAAACAAGGACGGGATCAAGGATATGATTTTAATCAGATTGTCTTGACTTGAAGCTGTAAGGGAAGACCTTCTCGTTGCTTGCAACGAGCTCGGCTCTAGTCTATCCTTCATTTGTTTTGTACCAAACATACCGCGGAGGATTTGAATCAAGTTAATAGATATCAGTCGGAATTAAGAGTTGAAAAATTACATGTGATAGGACTTTAATTTAAATTTGAGGTAAACTTATCTACTATTAAATTGGGATCAGTTTTAAAGTATGAAAAAAATCTTAATTTTTTTTTATCAAAAACTGGTTTGATAAAACATTTATCTCGGTTCTAAGATTCATTCATTTCATCACCCACATCGTTAACAGCGTTATGTCTGTCATGATAAACAGCTATAAGTACTTCATATTTTAAAAATGATGTATGCTATTTTTTGTTGTTGTATTTTACAGTTATCTAAAAAGGGAATACAGTAATTTATTTTTGTTACAATTCATTCTATTGTCCACGTCTATAACAGCGCTATGTCGTTTAAGATGTACAGTGGGTAAAGTACTGCGCACTTTCACCTCTCAGCGTCCTCGTAAGCGAGTATCTTACAAGAGGTAATTCAAACAAATGTAAAGTTCTTAAATGACTATCAAATAACAAATAATGAGGACAAAATAGACGATATTTGTTTTAACTATGGATGGCTATATTTAGGAATCCTTTGTCGGAATATTAGAGCTAGGAAAACCAACACAAACATATCATTAGACACCATCTGTGATATATATTTTATATATTAAAGCCATGTAAATAGCCACATTGTACCTTTTATTTCTTTGTTAGTAAACAAATGACCTTTTCAAATAACTCTCAAAAATAAATACTTCATAACAAAGTTACATGGTAGACAAATTGTGTGTATTATATTGTCATTATCTTAACAGACAGGAATAGATATTCCAACCAAAGGAATCAAAACACAATGATAAGTCGTTGGATTTTTTTTATTCGTGTAAATAAGATACATAATACAAATTATAATATGAAGGATGAATGAAGGATGACAAAATCTATCAAGTTGTGATACATGGCTATACGAGGTATGTGTTTAAAAAATATGGCTAACATCCAAATCAGCAGCTCCTAATAACAAAACAAGTTCTTTAAGAAATACTTTTTTTGCATTTTAACGAAGAGCGTTTTATGAAAAATGGTCACTTGCTTTAATCTGCGTAGATAATAAGGTATTTTTAGAGGTAAGCTACTGACAAACAAGTTGATAAAACAGGACTATCAACAGTCTCGTTTAAAGTCATCTTTTCGTAAGTTCTATGGTCGATACGACGACCTTGTCAGCAAATACAATCTTCCACTGAGTCGCATGCTGACTGACGTTTTTCATACTAATTGTTAGACCATAATTAATTACCTAATTGTCTACGGACTTTTGCGGTTTTTATTTTCCCCAATACGACAAAGAGCACACGGCGGGTGTGACCGGTCAGCAGAGGATGCTCACTCCTCCTTAGCACCTGATCCTACCTCTATCTTGGAGGTCCGTGTTGCTCTGCTTTGAATTTGTATTTTGTTTTATGGATTTTTTGGGATGGTTGACGGTTTGTTATTGTCATTTTTTCAGGTAAATATGCAATGCAAGGGCTCTCAAATACATGTGTTGGAAATATATTGAGTAGCAATTATGCATTGATTCGTTTTCACTATCTGATCTGATATTCTAGTGAATAAAACTCTATTAAATAATACAATGCCATACAATGCATTAGCAGACGCGTAAACAGACACAAAAATGAATAAACTAATTTAATAAATTTAGTATAAAGTATATAAACCGATCAAATTTTACTGTCATTAAGCAATTGAACCACAACTTGAGCGAGTTTGCTTAGTATCCCTTGCAATCTTAATAAAACGTTCTTTCTAACACCTAGAACCTCTGCCTCTGTCTCCAGCTTCTGCATTTCGTTTTGGGTCTTCTGATTTTCCAGCATCATTTTCTCCATCTTCAGATGATCTAGGCCAATTTTCCTCTTGAAACCTGTTGGTGACTGGCGAATATCTACAATTTATATTATTTATATAAAATAACATTTAAAATGTTCTGCAGTAAATGCATTGCATACTTAAACAACAATTTCCTGTCGAAGTAACAATGCACACAGTTTCCGCTGCAAGTGTACTGACAATTGTTTCCATAGCTGCCGTCGCTGCAGGCTAGAAATAAATGTTATAAAGTATTATAAACAGGAGTTGAGTTTAACTAAAAACTATGGTTCGATATAAAAAACTATGAGAAAAATAGCATAAAATAGAATGTTTTATCAAGTTGGCTAGCAGTTTTAACATTTGAAATTGAAACCCCTTAATCATTGCTTTCCAAGACTAATGATGAAGATAAAGTTTATTGTTAGTCCCGCTACTAAGCAATGCTAGTATTTAATACACAAAATGGAAAAAAAATGGAAACTTTATTCAATCAATAAACTTTAACATAAAATTGACAATGGCGATCATTTTCACCAATCATTTCAAATAAATATATATTTTTTTTGTTAATCGAAGTTCGTTTTAAAAGCAATCTAGTTATTTTCCTAAAGTGGTATGACACCTTACCTTTACATAAAGGAGGCTGATGTCCAGAGTAAGCACAACCAAGTATATCACATTCCTCAGATTGTAAAGCACATAATGCGTTGTGTTTACAGTGGTCACATTTCTTGGAGCAATCCTCACCATAATATCCAGTTCTACATCCTAAGAAGAATAACTTGTGAAAATATCCACTGGTGTTGGTAATCTGATATATACATAATGTCGATATTTCGATGAAGTTTTAAGGCATCCAAAGTGTCTATATAATTATGTAATTATAAAAATGTCGACACGCATATAATTCTAATATTGGTTTTAAATACAATTATGAACCAGTTTACTAGTCTTGCGAAATGGAAAATAAACCATCAACGTACTAGGCTAAACAAATTTGGAAAAAAATAAAATAATATTGCGTTCATTTTTTTTTTTTTGGGGGGGGGGGTTCGTACTATTATCGAGCAACATAATTATGTGTAAAAACTAAAAAACGTACCAAAATATAAGTAAACCTTGTGTGAAGAAAAATGTGTAAAACTATATGCAGCTTACGCCATATCACTAATTCTTTCCTTCAATTTTATCTATTTGTTTCATACCAAACATTTGATTTGATTATACAACTTGTAAGAGGTCAGTCAGAATACATCGTTGTAACTATGGGAAACAGTATGGATATTAAATGTTACAAGATTACATGTAATATGACTTTCAATATTATTTGAGGTATATCTATATATCATCGGGATCAGTTTTGAAATTTATATAAGAAAAAAAAAATTACGTTTATTGTAACAAAACATGTAAGAAAAACGTTTGACCTTGTCAGCAAATACAATCTTCCACTGGGTCGCATGCTGACTGACGTTTTTCATACTTATTGTTAGACCATAATTAATCACCCAATTGTCTACGAACTTTTCCGTCTTTTCCCGATTACGACAAAGAGCACTCGGCGGGTGTGACCGGTCAGCAGAGGATGCTCACTCCTCCTTGGTACCTGATCCTACCTCCATCTTTTTGGAGGTCCGTGTTGCTCTGCTTTGAATTTGTGTTTCGTTTTATGGATTTTTGTGATGGCTGACGGATTGTTATTGTCATTTTTTAATTGATACAAAATTAACTCGATTATCAAGTACGCTTAACATGCTATTTGAATTGTACTTTTATTTACTTATTGTATCATCAAGCCATATGTATATGTAACGTGCGTGATATAGTCTAAGATCTGGAAAGAAACGTAACAAATGAACAGTATAATAAATATTAAAAATAAAAGCTGTGCTATGTGTTGTTGTTCATTTCACTATTTTTTTCAACAAAGATTCTACAATATAGGCATTAATGAAGTTAAAACAAATATCGTCTTATTTGCTTTCATTGTTTGTTATTTGATAGTAACGTAAGAACAGCTCAGTGGTAATAGTTTAGTTCTGAACAAAAGAATGCATTTATATCAGTTGGCGAGAGCCACCATTGTATAAATGTCAAATTTGCTTCTTTAAACAGAGGTCAAATGTTTTACGTTAAAGTAATTCAATGGTTTGAATTAAATATAAAACATTCACTATCAATTTCTTTATTTAATGATCTATTCAAACTTTCTTTAGAATACACAGTCAAATTGAATAAGAAATGAACTTTTTTATTATGTTAAGTATTTGGCTTTTTTTCGTAAAAAAAGGTAAAAAGAAATTAAAACCAGTACACTTATCTTAATTTCTTTTTATCACCTCTTGTTAGATCCTTCGTTTAAGTGAACGCTGAGTGGTTAAAGTGTGCAGTACTTTATACACTGTTCATCTTGATAGATATGGCGCTGTTACAGATTCGGGCGATACAATGAATTGTGTAAACCTCACTAACTGTATTCCCACTTCAGAAAACGCTCATCAACAAAAGTAGCATACACCCTTATACATCATTTCCAGTAAAATAAAAGAAAAATTGCATTTTTTTATTTGGTTTTAATTTTCATATAGACCAGAAGTTCTTATTGGGATGCATATATACGGTATCTTGAATCTCTCATTAACAATAATTAACGCTGCAGTTTTTCAAAATTCTTTTACGTATTAAAATGAGTTCGAAGACGGAAGCTGATAGTATTTGCAATCAATGTCAAGCAATGTTCATTGTGTATGTATGCCTTAAAAAAGTTATGAAGAGAAAATACAAATAATTGTTTACAATAAATGACCTTGCTAAACATTTAGAAATCACAAAATTAACATCTAGCTTTAAAAATAAGTAGGAAAAAATAAAACAATACTTTTAACTTTTTAATGGGTAAAAAAGATGAGTGATCTGTCATATTTTCAACCGAAACACCAACAAGAAAAAAGCATATTATATATTTTTCAAAAATATCATCCGGAGTATTTCATATTGTTTGCAACTCCAAGTCCAAAAACCCGTACACATTTCTTTATAAAGAACCAAGTTAGTCAAGATAACAAATTAAGGGTTTATTTTATTGATGAATCCGGGGGTTTTTTTTTTTTTTGTTTTTTTTTTTTGGGGGGGGGGGGGTTGTTCGTGTTAACAAGATACATGATAAAGTTTTAATATGAAGAACGATTACGTTGATGAAATTGTGATACACAATTATTATTCAACATGGTAGAACATTTCGTTTGTTCTATAAATAACGCAAACATCCAAATCAGGAGTTCCTTATTGCAAAGGAAAAGTTCTGTAAAAAATTGAATTTCTTCCTTGAATTCCAATGAAAAGCATAATACGGTAAATGATCACTCGTTTTAATCTGTGTAGATATATAGGTATATAAAGAAGAAAATATGCAATGCAAGAGCCATAAAATATACATATTGGAAATATATTAAACAACAGTTATGCATTGATTATTCTGTGCTTTTTTATACATTGTTCTAGTGGAAAAAAAATAAAGTCATACTATGCATTAATAGACCCTTAGATACAAAAATGAAAAAAAACAAACTAATGTTATAAATTTAATATAAAAATAATAAACTGATCAAATTTTACTGTCATTAAGCAGTTGAACCACAACTTCAGAGAGGTCGCTTAGTATTCCTTGCAATCTAAATAGAACGTTCTTTCTAACACGTAGAACCTCCGTCTCTGCCTCCAGCCTCTGAATCTCCTTCTGTGTCTTGTCATTTTCAAGCATCATTTTCTCCATCTTCAAGTCATTTAGATCCATTTTCTTCTCTAACCCTGTTGGTGACCAGTTGATATCTACAATATATTAACTACATGTTATTGGGTTTAAAATATCCTTTAATTCAACTTGATGTAATGCAAACTCAAACATCAATTTCCTATCGATGAATGCAAATAATTTAGACATACATGTACAGATTTATTTAGAAAAATCAAGTTACAAACATATACCTGAATGATACATAGCAAATTAGTTTAGTCGTGTGCTCAATCGAATCGCATACTACTCAATGTGGCCGGTAAGCGTCTAAATCATCTAGTATGAACATGGACTTACTACTGGGAGTTAACTTGAGAAATGTTAATGTCGGCGGTGCAAGGTTACTGGATGATATATACTGTATACATGTATAAAAGAGCAGAACAGACGCAGACATACTTGTTTTTTTAACCAAGTGATCTACCTCTGTCACATTTAGATCCTTGGAATCCATCGATACATGACCTACAACTTCCGTTTGTTTTATCGCATGCCTCCCCATTTACACAGTTTCCACTACACGTGTACTGACAGTTCTGTCCATATCTGCCGTCGCTGCGGGCTAGAATTAAATGTTACTAAGTATTACATACAGGAGTTGAGTTTTACTAAAAACTATGGTTCGATATAAAACTCTACGAGAAAAGAAACATTAAATCGAATTTTGTAGCAAGTTAGCTAGCAGTTTTCACATTTAAAATATTAACTCCTAAAAGACTGCTAACCAAGAATAATGTAGCTGCAATAATATAACCCTCTCTCCCGATTTTTTTAGAGAGCTACAACTCCATAGAATCGTGGTAATGTTGCAAGTGCGGAAGTGATTCACTTTCCTAGTGAACACGGCTCAAATCGTATATAAATGACAATAAAATTTGCATTTCTTACCTGTAGTTGCATATACTAGTGTCGGTTATTTTTCGTATATGTTAGCAACACAAGTTGAATTTGTCCGCGATATTGCCTGACCTTGATCGGTTTTAATTTGGAAAGCCAATTAAAATTCAGGGCAGGATTTTGAACTGAATATAGAAATTCCTCCCATTTTAAACATAAATAAAGTGCTAAATATGAATTTTTCACTATATACCCTTTTCTGAAATGATGATAGAACGAGATAAAATCGCCTATTTACTGGCATTCGTGTTATCAAGCCCATCAAAACTTCAAGCGTAAATCCCATAAAACCACGCAAGAACTGTCATGGCTGTTGAAGAACTGGTAAACATGTTGGTGTGTTTTATCTGGTTTTGAATTATATACGGTTAGTTTGTTTGACTTGAATAAAAAACAAACATTTTATCTGAAGAAAGTCCAACATATATAAAAGCGATCATTTTAGATCGAAGTCAGCTGCATTAAAAAAATAATTTTGCACCATTACGGAGATCCTAGAGAATTGTAGCCCTCTCCAGAAAACGTCGGATTAAAAATAAACCCGAAGAGGGCTTCATTATTGCAGTTAATACCAATGATGAACACAAAGTTTATTGTTTGCCCCACTACTAAGCAATATTGATATTTGATATACTCTGATCAATGAAAAAATCAAAGTACTGAAAGTACTCATAGACGGAGGCATCATTTCCGAGGAAATTAAACTAATAAAAATCTATCATTTTTTTCAAACTTTCAGGTATAAAAAGTTTGGGGTATGAAGAATTTGCAATATACTAAATACTACAAGATTGAAACTACTTCGAGAATCTTACATATTCATGCTTTTATACAGAATACACGAACACAAATATTTTACAAAACATAAAAAAATAGTTTAACAGAACTAGTTACGATTATAACTAATGATCCACAAAATGAACTTTATGATAAAATTATGAACACAAACTCTTGAACAGCGAACATAATTTTTTTTCATCTTCGCCCCTGCTTGAACATCCCTAATGCTAGGTAATATGATCTCAATCTCGTAGTTTTGTTGTTCTTTTTCTTTTGCAAATTGTATGATTCGATTACAATCAAATATATTTTTAAGCGTTTCTAAATTTTATAGAGATGAAATGTTTATATTAAAGAGACGCTACAGCATATTTTCTGCAATTACCATGAAATAACAATTTTCCCATAACTTACTGAATTTACTAAAAAGTTATAAGTCTGAACTTTGGAAAAGTAATGCTTTGTAAAATTTAAAAATTCTCAATTTATCATTAAAATTAATAATTTTTGAATTCCGAAAAAAAATCTTTAACAGGCAATTGCGAGCTTTTTATTGTGGTAAAAAGAATTAATCTTTCAGTACATGCACATTTTCTTTTCTTCTATCGAACTGTGTTTAAAAAGGGAAATAACCAATATGAGGAAAATTAGCTTTAATGCCTCTTTAAAGCTAATTTAAAATATAATATGGCTCTTGTAAATGCATTATTTCATTTATAGTCTGGCATTCAAGTTTGCTTGTCTGATATAATATATACGCATATCTGTTAACTTTTCGAGCCTACTAAGTTAAAGAATCTTCCCTTAACAACTTGATTAAAGGGGAGATTTTTTGTAAACGACATTTTTCAACGTAAATAATGTTGCTGTGTTCAGAAGACAAATATTTATTTATTTATTTTTTCTGCTTGGTACAAAACAAGGAGCAAATGATGTAACTTTTCAATATTGAAAATACATGTAATAATCTCTCGACCAGCACTGATGATTCAATAAACACATAAACTGAATTTTGCTATTTATTTTGAATTTGCAGTTTACTCAAATTAATATAATACCAGTTTTAATGGCTATTGCTTGCATGATATCAAAGGATATATTTTATTGCACATAACTATTTATCAATATCATTGCGGAATGATATGTGTTATAACACCTAAAATAACCGCTAAATTCACTTTAAATTTCTAAGAAAACATTTCTATCAAATGGTTTTACACTTTTTTCACGCGC
Source organism: Magallana hongkongensis (assembly GCA_016163765.1). Classification (NCBI taxonomy): domain Eukaryota; kingdom Metazoa; phylum Mollusca; class Bivalvia; order Ostreida; family Ostreidae; genus Magallana; species Magallana hongkongensis. The sequence continues at coordinate 78,004,513 of WFKH01011926.1, read as the reverse complement.
AAAACTCTTATCAGCTCGTGAAAACACGCTGACTTTCAAAATCACTTTGAAATGTCGCCTGCGCTGGCCAGACAGGATCAGTCACACCTCACCGCACGTGGCCTGGTTACCTATGCACCCGTCAACTGACACCACTGACTGTGTTGTTTTTTTTCCCTCTAAAGAATGAAACCAGCTGTATCCTTAATTTATCTGTTTGTGTTTAAAGCTTTCATTATCCTTATAATTATCATTATCCTGAGTAGGTTTAATATATATATATATATATATATATATATATATATATATATATATATATATATATATATATATATGCCAAAACACTTTACTGATTATTATGATTATGGTCAAAACGAAAGTAATCGTAAAAAGTGAAGTAAACGAAAGCATCCCATATTACGGTCACTGTTGAAAGTACTTGGATGAATTTTGATTTATATTACAGCTTCACAGATAATCACAAAAATTGCCGTTGCCATTGAATAATCATGTAAAGAATCAATAGATGCGGTGGGGGGGGGGGGGGGGTTGTGTTGAGGATTGTATCTATATAGAAAGATGCGTCTCCGCTGGAGATTAATTGATAATCCACATCTAAAAATAATAAGGACTGTACGATTACACACCATTGCTTATGAACCTTAAATATAATCAATATTCATTAAACTCATACATATTCATACTTATTGTGAATTTGACGGATGAACCAAAATTAACGAGATTGATGATGTTCATTATTTTCCATATGTATAGTTATATCTGTTGTATATTTATAATTGTATATAAGTTATTTATTTTAATAATTATATTGAAATATGAATCCTAAACAAATATCATAAATTTCGCCGCTAGGTGGTGTCCGTCAAATCCACCAAATTCATTATCGAAGTCACATGCAAGCTGACCGGTAGCAATAGAGGAGGCTCACAGCAAACATTATTCAATCATTTAACTATAGCAGAAAAATGACAGGCGTATTTTGGTGATTAACAGAGTAAAATTATAAACGAGGTTTGGCATTTGTTTGTGAAAAATCACGCAAATATTTAATTGAATTATAATAGAAAGCACGCACGTGTTGTAGCGATTGATAGTAAAAAAAATAACGTACGTGTTTTACAATCATGGTCCCAATAACCGGCTTCACATCCATCCAGGCATGTCCCGTTACCATGGTAATAGTCTGAGTCGTTGTAACAATGTCCACATATTTCTCTGCAGTTTGGTCCGTGTTTACCAATAGGACAAGCTGAAATATCATTCATATATAAATGTTAAGACGTCGGTGTAGATGGATGGATGGATGGATGGATGGATGGATGGATGGATGGATGGATGGATGGATGGATGGATGGATGGATGGATGGATGGACGAATTGACAGACAGACAAACAGGCAGACAGTGTATATGTGTATATATTTAGACATTTGTAAAATAATATTAAATGGTCTGAGGAATGTATGTTCTTTCTTCATTAAGTCTTACTTTGGTTACAGAAACTCCCGATATATCCACTCTTACAGCCGTCTAAGCAGGTGCCCGTTTTTCTGTCACAGTCGTCGTAAGCACAATATCGGCTACAGTTCTTCTCACAATGAAATCCGTACATCCCAAGAATACAAACTGCCAACACAAAACATGTTTACATCTTCATAATAAAGTTAAATAGGACTTTAAATGTCTATACTTAATCCAGGTATTTTATTTAGGTTTTTTTTAAATTTTGAATTCATGTATAAGAAAGGTCGTGTTTTTCATGAAAGTTACATAAATAATAAGTTAATGTTATTTCATGCATACCTTAACCCACTTTTCACCAAGAACTTCAAATACAATAGAAAGTTCTTTTTATTGAAATTCGTTTTGAAGTCAATCTAGTTTTTTATTTATTGAGTGTAATGACATTTTACCTTTACATAAAGGAGGCTGATACCCAGAGTAAGCACAGCCATGGGCATCACATTCCTCAGATTGTGAAGCACAGGATGCGTTGTTTTTACAATGGTCACATTTCTTGGAGCAGTCCTCACCATAATATCCAGTTTTACATTCTTAGAAGAATAACACTAACATATAAAAATATCCCCATAAGCGTATTACCTGATATCTACTGAATGTCGATATTTCGGTGAGGTTTTAAGGCATACAAAGTGTCTATATAGTTATGTAGGTATGTACCTTTACCTTGATGTAAGTTGTACATGTCGCAGAAAGTGCTGAACCACAGTGTCTTAAGGTAGAGATTTACCTTTACAAAACGGAGGCTGGTATACAGGGCTAGCACATCCAATATCATCACATTCTCCATCTTGTATCCCACAAGTCGCGTTGTTTTTATAATGATCACATTGTTGTGAGCAGTCTCCTCCATAATTTCCAGACTCACATCCTAACAAAATGCATCTTTTAAAATAATTTGGTTGTTAAATATTTCATTGTTTATTAACTCTAAAATAAAAGAACACCCGGAGTTGTCATTTGATGAAAAATAATAAATACTAGCATGAAAATATACTACGGAAATCCATATGTTATAACACTTTATCTATGATTAATATAACCTGTTTGAAGATATATAACCCACGACTTATTTGTTTGTTTCTACTTGTAAATACTAACATTTATGTGCTATGATGTAACTGATGATTATTATGTATCAAAATATCAGCATGTTATAAAATGTGCTACGTACCAAAAACCTGGACTTCACATATTGCAAACATTGGAAACTGCTCGTAATTTGATTTATTGGACTGATAGATCCAGATATATTGAGCTGTTTTCTCACAGTCCTCCTCTACAATGGTGGATAGTGTGACGTTTCCTGGGTCATTGTAACATGATGACTCTATAGGTGGTACGGTGGTATCATTGGACACACGGAGAGAGTAGCCACGGAGTCGTGTCGGTGTTCCTTAAAAGAAAAAGTGGATAGAAATGTATTGAAATATAGTTGTCGGACACACGTAAAGAGTCCCCAAGGAATCCTATAGTGTTGGTGTAATGTAGTATCTCCCTATGATATCGAGTTTTAATAAGAAGTGTATGACGGCGTGTGTTTATTTGTTGATTTTATTAAGTTGTGTTCTTTACAACTTCATCCGTTAAGAAAACTTTAAACACATAAGAAAGTTTGGCCATTGCTAAAAGAATATGATGGTTAGTATGATTTGGTTTGGTTTAGGTATTTTTATATATATATATATATATATATATATATATATAT
>WFKH01011926.1:77981622-77994289 GCA_016163765.1 Magallana hongkongensis | reverse complement strand
ATGTATCCACTCTTACAACCGTCTAAGCAGGTGCCCGTTTTTCTGTCGCAGTCGTCGTAAGCACAGTATCGGCTACAGTTCTTCTCACAATTAAGGCCGTACATCCCAAGAATACAACCTGCCAACACAATTAACGTTAATATTGCCTTACTAAAGTAGAATATGATTTAAAAATTTATACTTTACCTATGTCTTGGATAAAATTAGTTTTTATTTTTTGTGGAGGGACGGGGGGGGGGGGGGGGTGGCATTGAATTAATAAAAGATGTTTCATTTTTGGTGACCGAATTATTGAGTGAACTTTTTAAATTTCTGTTCTTAAGTATATAACAAAATCGATCCTCAGATAATTCTTTGGTGTCATAATTTATCATTTCTTAGCGAAATGACCATCAAAATTTGAAATGGTGTAATATTGTCAATGAATATAAATGATAAATTTTTATCGATACTTTACGGATCCTTGACATCACGTGACTTCTACGTTTTATGACAGTCATAACATGGCGATTAAAGTGCGCTGTTAAACAGTTTATATATTTGACCAACATTTGTTGTCTATATCTGTGGTGCTTGGTGTTTCTTCGTGTTTTTTTTCTGTTTACCAACCTACAGGTTCCGAGTACTGCAGATACTTTTTTTTCACGAATACTGAATGATAATGATTTTTTAAACCAAATACTGTATATTTTTGGTCATTTTCAAGTCAAACACATGGTAAAAATCCATATCATTAGTTAATTTTAGAAAATGGGCTTTTATGCAGAACTTTTCTCTGGTGTGTGGAGGACCCTTAACCAAAGTTTCATCGAGCATTTCAAATTAAACGGGATATTTATTTTTGTTGAGAAATTCGTTTTATAAGCATTCTAGTTTATTTCCTCAAGTTGTTTAACATCTTACCTATACATAGAGGAGACGGATACCCAGAGTAAGCACAGCCAAGAATATCACATTCTTCTACGCAACGTGTCTAAATAGTTATGTAAAATCTTACCTTTACAAAGAGGAAACTGGTATAGAGGGATCGCACATCCAAGACTATCGCATATTCCATTCTGTATCCAAGCATTTCTTGTGATTTAAAATTCTTTTTAGAAGCAATCTAGTTTATTTTGCTTAAGTTGTTTACTTTACTTTTACATGAAGGAGACTGATATCTAGAATAGGCACAGCCAAGGGCATAACATTCTTCACTTTGTAAAGTACAGGAGGCGTTGTTTTTACAATGGTCACATTTCTTGGAGCAGTCCTCGCCATAATGTCCAGTTTTACATTCTAAGAAAAATAACTTATGAAAATATCCACTAATGTTATTTATCTGATATCTGCTCCATGTCGATATCGCAGTGAGGTTTTAAGGTACTTTATATATACTGACTTTCTATAGTCCTGTGAGGTTTGAAGGCATCCAAATTGTCTATTCAGTTATGTAGAGTCTTACCTACACCTGATGTAAGTTGTATGTGTCGCGGAAAGAGTTGAAACACTGTGTCAAAAGGCAGATGTTTACCTTTACATAGCGGAGGCTGGTATACAGGGCTAGCACACCCATTATCATCACATTCTCCATTGGTTATTCCACAAGTAGCGGTGTTCTGACAATGGTTACAATTACTTGAGCAGTTCTCCCCATAATGTCCGGTCTCACATCCTGAAAAATTTGTTTGTTTTTATACATTTCATTGTTTCATAACTGTAAATTATTAAGAAAGTCAAAATTGTCATTTGATAAAAGATATTATTTAAAAATTGAGACTCATGAAAGTATATACCGCGAGGATCCAAAACACGTTATTCATTAATTGTTCTACCTGTTTAAAGATATGAATTGGTCACAAGTCACCGATTTATTTCTTGTTTCTATACTTGTGTATACAAACATTGAGATGCTATGATATAATTGGTCGTTATTATGTACTGTCACGCACCGTAAACTTGGACCTCACAGATTTCTAAAACTGGACACAGGTCATGATACGACTTATTGGACTGGTAAATCCAGATGTACCGAGCTGTTCTCTCACAGTCCTCCTCTACAATGGTGGGTAGTGTGACATTTCCTGGGTCTGTGTAACACGAGGACTCTATTGGTGGTACAGAGGTGTCATTGGACACACGGAGAGAGTACCCACGGAGTCGTGCTGTGTTCATGTAAGGTGATTTACCTGTTAAAGCAAATGTTATGATAATTGTATTAGGACCTCTCTGAATAAATATGTGTGCGTTCAAAAACCTTTAAAATATCAACATATATTGTTTCATGAAACTTCTATAAATCTTTTGTCAAATTATGCTCTCTTATTATTATGTAAGACACTCACGGTCCCCCCTGTACCATATTTTGATTGACTTGAGACTGTACACTCTTCCAAGGTCGATGCAGAGCCACGCCTCTGTTATAGTACTCCTGTAGAAACTGTAGTCACTATGAAAACAACGTGACACGCTCTGATCGAAATCACCGTCCACAACTCGTGATGCCACATAATCCGTGTATGTTGAACTGCTGATAGGTTTGGTTTTGTTGTTGACAAGTTGGACTTGGAAACAGAAGAATTGTTGACAAAAAAGTAAGAGCTCTCTCTCTCTCTCTCTCTCTCTCTCTCTCTCTCTCTCTCTGCTACTGAAAGCTAATATGCATTCATAGATACGAAAAAAATTTCTTTATGTCTTAATACCGTATGGACGATGGAAAGCTTCAGTATATCTATTGATGACATAGAGAGACTTGCACGCCATCTAGTGTCAATTTAGTGAATGACTGCATCGACGATCGTTTGTTTTACATCAGTATCTGTTGAAGTGGCAAACGAGTCTGTTGATTTTGTTTAAGTTGGTTTATTTAATATTTCAGTATGTTTTTAAATTTAGTTGTTTGTTTTGCATGAACGTCTTTTTTTACCCTTTTCGCCGCCCATCCTAGCGGCATCTACTTTTTAGATTTCTATTGTTACGCTTAATGCTTCCCACTCCATATATCATTACTTATGCTTCACTGCAATCAAGCACACTGTACTGCAGAGTGTAGTACATGTACATGCATTTGGGAGTCCAACCTTATGGACTCGAAAGTAGAGCAACTAGCCGTAAGTTCTCGACCGGTACACCTTGCAGCATATGAGATGCGATCGAAAAAGAATATTGCGACTCAATCCTTTTAAGAATTCAAGTCAGCTTTAAGGAGATTAAGTCAAATGCTTTTTCTCTATTGAAGAGGGTTTCAATGATCGCGGTCATTTTAAGAGTATTTTAAGTGCTCTGTATAGAGATATTGGAAAACTATCAAACTTTAATGCTAAAATATTAGTATCGTTTCTGTAATAAAGAGTAGTCCCTTGCCAATATTACCATATTGTAAAGTTTAAGACAAATCTGTGTTGAATTTGATAACCATTCAGCCTTCTTAATTGATGCGTATCAGTATTGCTGCATGTAAAGTAGCCATCTCTGATTTTTTTTTCTGGAGAGGACTACAGTTCCATAAAATCTTCAAAATTGTGCAAAACTATTTTTTAGACGACTGCCTTTGATCTAATTAGATAGATGTTTTTATTTTGGGGTTTATTATTTTTTTTTATCTGAGACTCCTTATAGATAAACTGTTTTTCTAATTTAGATTAACAAATCTTAATTAACACTGTATCAATCAAAACCAGAAAAAAATCCACAAATCAAGATGTTAATTAGTAGTCTTTTAAGCACCCATGACAGTCCTTGCAAGATTGCAATGGATTTACGCTTTGGGTTTTTGATACGCTCGACAAAGTAAGTGTCATAGTAAATAAGCATATATCAAAAAAAATAATCAAAAGACTTTATCTCCCTTTGAACAACGTAAAATGCTTCAGAAATAATATGTTAACGATTTATTTTAAAACAAAAATACTCTAGCATTCCATTTTAACACCTCACAATAATTATTTTAAAATGTTATCCAAACAAATCGGTTACTTACTAAATGTCAAACTATGGGAAACAAACAGCGATAGAAAGAATGCAAAGATTATTCCAGCCATTTTACAACTCCTGTTACATTTTTTTCAAGTACGCAGGATGTTTTCAACATTGCCCTTCCGGTGTATGCAGAGTGCGTGCAATCTCATGTTTAACATTCTACAAATATAGAAGCATGTAAGCAATGCAGCTGTCTCCTTCATGTATAAGAATTCCAATGCGGTGTGATGTGTTTTTTATTCATTTGTCGGATCCGCCGATGTAAGTGTAATACTCGTCAACTAATCAGGGTCGTACATTCCTCGCAATATTTCATCACTCACGCACACTTTGGAAAAAACTATTTTTTGAGAGTATGCCCAAATTTATGCAGCTGTGTGTGTGTGTGCTGCTTAGTGTGTACTTTGTTCATTATGCAATGTTAAATGTTATTATTATTTAATTCCAAATTGTTTTAAAAATAACCTCAGAGTCCTCTTAATTTATTTACATAATTCTTTTTCTGTTGAAAATTGTTTGTAGAAAATCCACATGAAGAATTCTGATTCATACAACTGTTGTATAGAAAACAAACGAAGAAAGAATATTGCATTCTTTTTTATGTTGTGCTTGGTTTTTTTTTGGTTTTTGGGTTTTTTTTTTTTTTTTTTTGTATTTGTGTATACGAAACATATACTTGCTAGCAGTGTGTAAGGTTGAATGTGTCAGTGTGCAAGATAAAATGATTTTTCTATGACAGTGTTCTTGGTTAAGTCAATGTAAACTTTTAATTATGTAAGGAAAAAGGAATCATTCTAAAAATAGTATGAGCTGATCAAATGCGGTCACGGTGATCAAATTCAATAAAGCCCGTATTACAATAAGATCAGGTAAAACATTCAAAAAATGAATCATTATCACTTTTACTTATATTATTTTCAACTACTGTTCACTTAGATTTTTTACATTTTACGTTACTATCAATTTTTATAATTATACAAACCCCTTCTTCTATCCATGCACCACAGCCGCGTGAAATAAACTGTATTAGACCATACGTTACAAAATCCATTCCTAGTGTTATCATAGAACACTAAAATCACAGAAAAAGACACTGTAAGATGTAAATATATGTTTATAATTAATGTGTAAAAACGGTTGAAAAACAATGCATCATTTTTTTTAAATCCTTCAGTATTGAAAATATGGGATCTTTGCTTTCATATATACATGTATATGTATTAGTTTCCTAATATGAATATAGTGTAACGAAGTATATTCACTATTTCAAAGTACTATAAACCACAAAAGATACTATGAAAGAACTTGACACATTGAGTAAGTCAACAATGTATGATATATCGCTTTTTATTAAATGTATGAGATATCGCTATTTAATAATCAAGAGTATTTAAGTCTTTGTTTACAAGCATTGTTATAATTTTCTTACCTTGGGCCACTCGGATTCATAAGACAAGCGACTTATTAAAATCAAAGTACTGAAGTACTGAAATCCGGGCTCTTTTGATGTGTCTCTATGCATATTGTGTTGTAAAGACTGAAAATCTCTCTCTCTCTCTCTCTCTCTCTCTCTCTCATGCTTTTAATGTCGGCAAAGCGTCAGAGAGCGACCAAATTTTGTAAGCGACTATAAACAAAAATATGTCTGTCTAGTAGAAAAAAGTTCAAGCGTTATATATTCAATCCCCATTTCTTCAACGCGCAGCAAAGTAGTTCATGGAAATTCATGCGCATTGTTTGTGTTAAAAATGCATAGTCTTGTTTTTAAAACACGTTAATAATAAGAAAACTAAAAAAGATAAACAATTCTCTAGAAATTAAAAAAATGAAACAAAATGCCAACACTTTTGACAAAACGTGGCTTTTTGTGTAACTATTTGGTATAGCGGAAGCTTTTACTTTGACGCTGTTTGGTTTTTTGTTACTTTTAAAGTTGTGCTATTTATAGTAGCATTGGCGATTTGCCTGCCTACAGCCAGGACTCTGCTTTCAGCGGAGCCCGGCTAAAAAACCATTCAGCGATCGGGTTTCATAGTAAAAACATCATTGGAGGTTTGTCAATCTTTTTTTTACATTTTCTTATATAGTGTAAATGGCTTTTCAAAGCAAAGCTGGTAACATAGTCATGTCTATTTCTACGTCTTCGAAAATCTGGTAGACATTTTCATTTACCTTGTTGACGAATTACAAAACCATCCGAAGTATAGAACATCATGCCGTTTCATTTTAATCATATAATTTTAGTAATAACCTGAATGGTAAAACAATCTTAATACAGCATATAAATTGCAAAACAAGCACTTGTAATCAATAATATCAATTCCGTTTGATGTCCATCTACACAGGAGATGCAGTTTCCGTCTGTTTTATCGCATACCTCTCTCAAACAGTTACCTCTACACTTGAGCTGACATTTGTGTCCGTATGTCCCATTGTTGCAAGCTGATATTAAATATATTATGATTATATACATTATTAGATGAAACTGAAATCACACACAACCAAGTCTCAATTTTTTGTAGTTTTCAATTGTGTAAAACACATGTGATTTTACCAATATCCGTGTAATGACTTCATTTACCTGTTTTGCATTGTGATGTATGTTGCCAACCTGGTTCATATCCCAGTTCACAATCTCCAGTTATGTGATTACAGACCGTGGAATTGACGCAGGCTCCACAACCCTCATGACAGGCTTTGCCATACTTTCCAGCTTTGCATTCTTGAGAAAATGATGAAATATTACTAAAATTAATTGTACTTTATAAAACATTTGCAGTTTCGATTAATAAAGTTACGTTTTAGATGTAACCTACTTGTTTTACATTGAATTCCTTCATATCCATCTGCACAGGACCGACAACTACCGTCTGTTTTATTACACACCTCCCCATCTAGGCAGTGTCTGCTACAGTTGAAATGACAGTTCACTCCGTATTCTCCATCGTTGCAAGCTTAAATTTTAAGCTTAGATTAGAGAATAAAATTAATTTCTATGATGTAACACATATGTCATGTTTAATTGGAAGCCTCTTTATTCAATAAGAGGTAAATTAACCATACCACCCAACTGAGCGGCAAAGTCAAATTCAGCGGACGACGGTAACATGTGACCAGAAAAAGCTTTATATCATTTTTACTGTAGAAATTCACGTGTTTCATTACATTAATGTAACATTATTTGATCAGAATAAATATATATGGATCCTACGTGTTTTACAGTCATGTGACTTATAACCAGCAACACAACAAAGTAGACATGTCCCATTACAATGGCGACAAATTGAATTATTATAACAGTGTCCACATGCTTCCTTGCAGTTCATTCCATATGACCTTGTATGACATGCTAACAAAAAAGAAAGGGAGAGTTTGTATAACTTATTGATGAAAAAAGGAATGCATTTACAAGAATATCAATAAAAATGTCTAAAAAAAGAAAAGAAAATAACTTCATAGAATAAGATAGATGAATGGATGGATCGATGGATGGATGGATGGATGGATTGATGATAGATAGATAGATAGATAGATAGATAGATAGATAGATAGATAGATAGATAGATAGATAGATAGATAGATAGATGGATGGACGGACGGACGGACAGACGGACAGACAGACAGATAGACAGATAGATAGATAAACGCTTTTAATGCAGAAATCTCCTCTGTAATCTCAGACTCTAATACGGCCCTTCAAAAAAGTTTTATCGCTTGTATGGCAGTCATTGTTCATACAAAAATGGCTGTACTGTTTTGTACAATTAAGTCCATGACTAGCGCGTTTACGTTCTGAATAGTTACAATCAACCTAAGGTTAAGAACTTCACTCTTATATCAGTTGCTAGATAAGTACCTATACTACCTGCATGACTTAGATATATCTGATATAATATTTAGAAATTTATATACTAGTTATATTGCAGTTAGTCTTACGTTGACATAATGGAGGGTGGTATCCATTGATTGAACAGCCTAGAGCATCACATTCTCCGTTTTGTAGTCCACAAGTAGCGTTGTTCCTACAGTGGTCACATTTCTGGGAGCAGTTCTCTCCATAATATCCTACGTTACATCCTTGATCAAAAATACAGAACACAGTGTTCAAAGTATGTAAAGAACTGATATTCTTTAATTATATTTTCATTCATGGAACAAAAGTCACATTATGTTTCACTTATAATGCTAAGATTACATCTTTTTGTTAGTGACTTAAAAATACCAGTTGAACTTCTCTTGTGATGATGCATGCATATATCACAAAATTTTTTTAGCAGAAAAATATTTGGAATACCTTCTTAAAGCAAACGATATCATTTACATCAGCATGTTATGGAAAATCGATACATACCGAAAACCTGAACTTCACAGATTGCAAGAATGGGACAAGGGTTCCCGTGATATGATTTCTTAGCCTGATATATCCAAATGTAACGAGTTGTCCTCTCACAGTCCTCCTCTACAATGGTGGGTAGTGTGACGATTCCTGGGTCTGTGTAACATGAGGACTCTGGTGGTGGTACATTGGTATCATTGGACACACGAAGAGAGTAGCCACGGAGTCGAACCGTGTTTATGTAAGGCGATCCCCCTATGTAATGATTTTATGAAAAGAATTTAAGTTTTTATGATTTTTTAAGGACGCTCCTAAGTAATTATTCAAGTCATGAACATTTTAATTAGTTCTGTTTATAATTACATCACTAAAGAAAACCATAAAACATGATAATTGTTTTCTTTAAGTAATTTATATTTCATCGAAATACGATAACATATATCAGTAAATTTTATAGAGGTAGGTAATTATGTAAATAGATTATTTGATAGATATTTAACCCGTAAAATGTTTTGAAATAGTTTATTATGGTATTTTCAACTTATTTGAATAAAAAATATATATTCAAACACGTAATCAAGTTTGGTTATTATTATTAGAATAATTACATTTCTAAATTACAGTTTAATATATGGTCATTGAAACAAAAATTATTACTTATATTTAATCCTAATATGCATAAATACTACAACATAATACTTACTGTCCCCTCTGTTCCATAACTTAACAGATTTGACACTGTAGACTGTACCAAGGTCAATACGTAGCCACGCCTCTGTGATATTACTCCTCACATCGGTGTGAGAACAACTTGTGGCATTCTGGTCGGTATTACCGTCCACAGTCCGTGATGCCGCAAAATTTGCATACGTTGTACTGCTTACAGCTATTGTGTTGGAATTGACAAGTTGGGCTAGGAAAAGATTGTAATTGAATTAACGTTATATAATATTAAATTTTATATTTACTTAGTATATTATATTGTCTTAATCATGTTATTATCATCTAAATTTAATCAATCCTCTTGCATTAGTAAATTGGATACTGTTAATCTGGGCTTTTAAGATATCTTTTATGAAGGGGGTGTTAATTTTGATTTTTTTTTTTTTTTAAATTTTCTGATTTTATCTTGTAGTCATGTACTTAACTTTTGAAATGTTATTTTTTTAACCAAAACACAAACCCAAAGCTTCAGGGTTAGTGAATGAATAAAAAAAGATTGAAACATGAGTTTCATGTTAGGAATCAGTTGAAAATATAACAATGGTTATAACTTTTTAAATTTAACTATCATAAGATTATTTTCTACATCTACCAATTTTAATCGTGTGCTTGTTTTCTATATAAAACAATCAAAGGCCTTTCTAGTTTTGTAAGTTCTAGTTAACCTTCTGCCGATAGAAAACAAATAAATGCCAGTTTAAAATTTTATCCAAGTAATGAGCGACTCGTCTGATGGTGACGACGACCATTCTTAGGTTAGTCTTATACCAGGCACGTTGCATCAGGGGGTGGGGGCAGTGGGGCCAGCCTCCCTCCCCCAACCCCGGATTAAGATTTCCAGGATTTTGGAAAGTAACCTTTTGGGGGGGGGGGGGGGCTGCTTGTCAAGATTTTTTTTTTATAAGTCTACCCCCCCCTCCCCACTTTCAAAAACGATGCTACGTGCCTGTATACTTATTACAAATGCTGTTCAAACTATCATCGGGGATAATAAGGTGTTTCTTTATATCTAGCGACAATAAGACTAAAATGCTCTAGACGGCAAAAATGCATTTTATTTGAACTTTAAGTCGGTATGGGCGATTTCTAGGAATCCAAAAACTACACCCGAACAATCCGAAGTCTAATTCTTGACTAATGATAATAACAAACAAATGATCGATATAAATAAGAATAGCAAACGATAGTAACTATAGCAATATAGGCATGAGTGACAGATGACACGGAGTAAAACTTTAAAACTTGACTGATTCAATTATATCAAGTCCACAAAGTAAAGAGTTAATTTAGGTTACTCACTGTACGTCACAGTCTTGGAAACAAATAGAGATAAAAGGAATACATTGAGAATTGCCGCCATTTTCATCCCCTGTTACATGACTTCACACACAGTGGCATTGCATCTCCAGTGTAAGCAGACTGTGCAGTATTCTAAAAATAGAACTAAGAATTGCATAATAGCCACGGCAGCCGATATTCCAGGCAGTATGCCGTGCTATTTTTGTTTTGATTACTATTTAAATGATTGATAATTTACTGAAATTATATGTAGATAATAACCACGTCTGTAAAAAAGATTATATATATGTATAGTGTATAAATTCTTGTCCACTATGCTGACTTTATTACTAAAATTCATGATTAAAAAATAATTACTGAATCATGAATCTATTTGTTTATTCATTTGTTGCATTTGAAATGTCACATGCATCCCAGGTGATAAATACAGGTAATAAGTCTAAAACATATGATATATACATTGGTTATCACTCAGGTGTAAAATCATAATTTCAGGTAGGTGAGAATAGTTAGGGTACATTGTAGGTACTCATATACCAGTATATAATACAACATTCAGATTTTGACTTATCATATATTTACATTTGATACATTTGATGTAATTCAGTAATGCAGAAATATTTTTTTCTTGCAAAATGTTCGGAACATATTCTGTAAATATATGAAAATCGATTATACAGGTATATACAAAAAAGCGTTTTTGTTTCAATTTAAACTGCTACTATTAAAACAAAAAGCATCGTACCGTCATGTTTCCGATAGTCGATTTCAGTCGTACAAGTATGAATGTATTCGGGAAGATACCTATATAAATGCTCAAAATTACGATAAAATTATAACTATTGTTTTTGTTTTGAGAATATACTCTTCATTATCCTGTTTACTTCTGTCATGTACATTTTGCAGACTGCTATGTGCACACGCAGTCTAATACAAGATTATGATGATCTTTCTTTTTTGTTTGTTTGTTTTTTTTTGTTTGTTTTTTTTAAATGTTTATTTTACTTGTTCATTTGTTTATTTGTTCATTTTACTTATGTATATATATTATACCTATGAATCGTATGGTTCTTGGTAATAAACAATACCAAATACCCTAAAATGACATCATTTTCTTAATTACTTACTACACTGGACGTAAGGAATCTCATTTTGCTTTTTTATACATCTACATCTCTCAATTTACGCTGTATGCAAAAGATAATTATAAAATCACACGATTACTGAAGTAATAAAAAAAATTGTACTATTTCTTTCATTATTAATGTCATCAAAATTGCCTTTTAACTATAATATCACAGTATCTAAACTTGACGTGCTTATCGTCTGGTAAAATATACTTCTAACGACATATTTTCATGCTTAAAGTACCATTTGACTTTTTAAAGTTTTTCATACTTATCGAAACATTAAAGAGCTATAAAATGAGCTTTTTCTCAGATAAAAACATAACTATAATCGATAATTAAACAAATAGCACAGTATTGTCTTGGGTATGCATGTAATTAAGTCTTTTTTTTTCAATAAATCCTATAGGAATTTTATTTCCTATACATAGGAGAAAGTTTTCTTTCTGTAGAAATTTGATTCAGACAAGTACATATAAATTTCCTATCGGATTACATCAAATCCTATTGCAATTGAAATTCCCATAGGATCGAATTTCTTTTATTCCGATAGGAAATTTCAAATTCCCCATTGGAATATCGTTTTACCCATGGGAAAATATTATTCTCTTGTGGGAATTTATTTTTCAATGGTAAATGCCTCACCTCAAGTGAGATACAATAAAAACAAAGGTGGTTGAAAACTCTTTACGCAATACTGTGGAATCATTCAATTTCGTGGTGGCTAAATTTTCGTGGAATTCGTGGGTCTCTCATCCACGAATTAACATCCTCCACGAATTAGTGAATTAGGGTCTTAAAGTCATATTTCCGTTCGTATGTATAAGAAAATACACGAATTTACGTCCCCACAAACCTGTAAATTTTAAGCAATCCACGAAAATTGACCCCACGAATTTCAATGATTTCACAGAAGTCTATCATATAGCATATTTGAATGATTTCGATACATGCAGCTAATTAGACTGGTGCGAAAATGCCACCTTGGCACTGGCATATAATTACTGTTTGAGTATCCGGCACAGTATTTTATGTTAATTCAGTGAAGAAATGTGTTTTAAAATGAATCATACTATCGGAAACATTTGATTTGGATTGTTGATGCTATGTTTGAGGTTTTAAAATTTTTGATCATAGAGACAATCATTGAGGCAACGTTTAGGGTTGATCATTGTGGATACTTTGAAACACTATTGATGTAATTACATCAATAGTGTTTCAAAGT
>WFKH01011926.1:77960039-77974840 GCA_016163765.1 Magallana hongkongensis | reverse complement strand
GATCATAATTACATCTTGTTCAATTTAGATTAGGATTAATACAAGCATGAATTTTTTTTTTTTTTCTTTTTTGCAGCAAAGATTTTTCTTAAATTTACATATAACAAAGTGAATTATCAAGGAGTTCCCCTCCCCCTTTTGGGGGGACTTTGTGAAACTATGTGTAAGTGTACTTTAGACTATTATTTCACCCAAATGATTCAACTTACTGGCATAAAAAAATATTTACCTGTATACATTGTTTTCCACTTACATGTATAAATTATATTTTTTATCATGTATTTAAAAACTTGGATGATAGTATGTACTTATGTTTATATTAATATTTTAGAAAGAAGTTTAAACAAGCATTGTCATGGAAAAACATTAAAAAGTAAGAAGTTGGAGTCGGACAGAAATCAGGATGAATATACTAGAGGTAAAAATCTCTCTCTCTCTCTCTCTCTCTCTGAGAGCTTGCAAATAAACAACAAAATTATTAACAATTGTTAGCTTTCTTCATGTTATATTTGCAATAAAATCTAAATGGATCCTGTTATTCTATAACAATATTGTCGAATAAAAAAGCACCTGAAGCATTATATAAAATAAAATTTAATGTCAAATTTTTTGTTTTCTTTTTCAGAAACTATTAAAGTACAGAAGAATGACAACAATATAAATCTAAATGTAATCATTTGAAGGAATTAAATTCATTTTTAATCTCGAAACTGTCTTTTTTCTTTAACTCTAATTTTAGATTAACAAGTAGCTGGAAATGCAAAATGAATGGAATTTTTCCAAAGATCCACTGAAGTTACTGAGTAATCAATTGAAGCGATTCAAGTAGCAAGATGAAGTATATCAAGAATGAAATTAACAATTTAAAATTTTCAAGTCATTTTAAGCAATATACCGGTACATGTGATACATATGTAATACATTTGAAAAACGTACGTTGGATCCACATACGTTAAACGTATGACATGTATTGCGTATGTCTAACACACATGTAACATACGTTTTACATATGTTCATTAACGTACGTTAAACACACGTGGTACTTAAATCACGTTAAACGTACGTGAGGTCACATACGTATCACACATGTTTAACATATGTGAAACATATGTGGCACATTTTGCTGTGTACCCACAACCTAAAAACCCTAACACTATAGTGTTACCTACTGTCTAGTGCTCTAACCACTGAGCCATTTCAGTCACAACAAACTTCATTGAATGCTATATGCGACTTCAGCCACGAATATACGGACTTGTATTATTCTTCTAAAACGTTCAATTATTGCGACACAAAATTACATTTTTAAAGTAATGTGGGTCATCTCTCCGCGTTTTCGTTGATTGAAATCGGTTTGATTTCCTTTAAACCTTATATAGACTATGACAAAAATATGGAGCTCGGACCCACTCTATAAAAGAAAAGGCATTGAAGTTCTAAAAATGACACTATTTGGAGGTTTTAACACGCATACGCTAGTTTAAATAAACCTTTTCCAAATATTTAACATATTTAAGGATTATAAATCGATGGTATGGTAAATATACATTGTTTTCAATAATTTAGAAATAAATTATGAGATTTGTTGATATTTTAATTTTAATTATCATATAGGTAGTTTACACGCCTTATTTACGCATCTTCTTTATGAGATATGTTCTCCATATGCAAAATGAGCCAGCTCTTGCATTTATGTTTTACATTTATAATGTACCTCTTGTACTATTTACATGGTTTTGAGAGAATAAATGAATTGAATTGATAAAGATTTAAACTTATATATTTTAAACATTTAATGTAATTCAGTAATGCAGAAACATTTTTCTTGTAAACTGTTCGGAACATATTCTGTAAATATATGAAATTCGGTTATATATATACAAAAAAGCTTTTTTGTTTCAATTTAAACTGTTACTATTGAAAAAAAAAGCAGCGCGCCGTCATGTTTCCTCTAGTCGATTTCAGTCGAGTATACCCTAAACTGACATCATTTTCTTAATAACTTACTGCACAGAACGTACGGAATCTCATTTCGCATTTATATACATCTACACGACACAATTTACGCTGTATGCAAACTATAATTAAAATCACACGATTACTGAAGTGATTAATCAAAAAACTAAATTGTACTATTTCTTTCATTATTAAAGTCATCAAAATTGTCTTTTAACTATAATATCACAGCTATGCCAGTGCCAAGGTGGCATTTTTCCACTCGCAGATTCGGAAAAATCCATACATACCAAATGTATGATAAGCCATTGTCTAGAAGTATATAACCACTTTTGTTTTTAGCGTGTTTCACCTGACAGGTGAGATATTTACCTTTAAAAATTAATTTTCCATAGTAAAATGATAATTCCCATACGAGAAATGATTCTCCTACAGAAAATATTGACAATCCTATAGGATTTTTTTTTTTTAAATCCTCTAGGGATTTTATTTCCTATAGGAGAAATCTATTTCCTGTGGGAATTTGATTCAGACAAGTAAATGTAGATTTCATATAGGAAATTAATTTCTTATCGGAATTTATCAAATCCTATCGGAATTGAAATTCCTATAGGAAGTTGTTTTTTTTTTTATTTCGATAGGAAATTTTTTTCCAATAGGAATATTGTTTTTCCTTTGGGAAAAATTATTCTCCTGTAGGAATTTATTTTGAAAGGTAAAAACTCACCTGACAGGTGAGATACAATAAATACAAAGTTGGTTGTAAACTCTTTACGCAATGGTCTATCATATGGCATATTTGAATTTTTCGATACATGCAGGGAATTAGACGGGTGCGAAAATGCCACCTTAGCACAGGCATATAATCATCCAAGACACTGTGTTTTGTGTCAATTTTATCTTAGCTATCATTGAAGAAATTTGTTAATGACTCATAATATAGGAAACATTTGATTTGAGCTTATGAATACTTTTAATGTAGAAAAACTTAAAAACTTGTCAAGATTTATTAATTCAAAGTCTGTTCTTCCAGAAACAATTCTTAACAACCTACTGTATTGTAAACCTAATTTTTTTTATCATTATTACTTTTTCTGTACATGTGATCCTTGACTGTTATTTTGTGTACATTTGTATATACTTATTTTGAACCTCAAATACCAGTGAACTAGTCTTGAGTGAATAAAGAATTGAATTGAAAATTTAGACTTTTGATGCTATGTTTGAGGTTTTTAAATTGTTGATCATAGAGAAAATCATAAGAGGCAACGTTTAGTGTTAGAGAAACGGAAACCCATGACGCCGGGATAAAAAAAGAAGTCCATTTTTCCCTACATTCAGTCTGATCAGTGTGGATACTTTGAAACACTATTGATATAACTATATATATGTACGACATAATTGGACAAATTTGAATGTTAAACGCAAAAAGGTCAAAACTCTGACACCCCCCCCCCCCCCCCACACACTTTTATACTTTTATCCTTAATACTAGTATTGTTTCAATCTGTCTAGATATTTGCAGGGTTTTTTTTTTATTTAACATTAGGGGCTACTACAAACATTTTTGAAGAAATGAAATGGCTAACGATGGAAACTATGCGGAGGATAAATTAATTGAGCGGAAAATGATTTAATCATTGCTTTAAAGATCCGCGCCTGAAATACAACCTGTATGTTCTATAAATAGCCCGAGTTTCTTGTATAGTGGGTTTCTTTCCGGGCTAACGTACTACATGCATGTATGTATCATCTTTCACATGATAAGGAATTCACACGCACGCACACACTGCACGTGACGAAGGGATAACAGCACACTCACCACACACAGAAAAAGTCTCGTGATTTTATACTGCGGGAGCATCCATCACCTAAAATCGCCAAATATCAGGTAATTTTCTTATCTAAGGGTATATATCTATCCTTTTTCTTTAACAGAATAAGGAAGCTTTATTCAAGTTACCGCTTGTTGATTTAAGGATAAATACAGCTTTTGTAAGTGATAATGCATGCGTTTTTTACATTAAAGTTAAGGTGCGTATATTTATAAACTGTTCCTATTGTTTTCTAAGGTATGTTTAATACGTATATATCATATTTAGCCTTTAATTTGCGATCGCAATGAATGGTCAGTGTGTATAGCCATACATTGATTGAATTGGGGGGTCAACATTGCATACGATATAAATTGCCGTGTGTGTCGACCTCATTTCGTTCATGATAATGTAAACAAATGCGGTAGCCTTTCCAAGTCCATTCATTCGGCGCTAAATATTTTGTTACAATTAGTCGGTAAACTGAAATACCAACGCGTTTGCGCTTTGGAGTGGGTTTTAATTGATTCCGTTTGCTTGTGGCGCGGACAAGAAAATTAAAGCCGCGGGCTGAAAAGAACTGGTGTATGTGCGCGCGCGCGTGTGTGTGGGTAGGTGGGGTGGGGTGGTCTAGGAGATACATGTACAGTATTTGTTTGAAAATACGACCATTCATACAGTGCTTTGGAAAATGAATCAGAGAGAGAGAGAGAGAGAGAGAGAGAGAGAGAGAGAGAATTTTTGCAGGCATGAAATTTAATTGTTACATGTACTTATACATGTATATACATGTAGGCCCATATGCATGCCCTTTCACTTCGTATATAAAGAAATAAAACAAATCATTCAGTAACAATTTCAATTCGGAGATCCCGTAAATGTCAATCTATATTTTTATTCACCGCTAATGTACCCGTAAAGTACGCATCTCATTTTTTTCTCTCTAACCGGGTCTCACAGAACGAGCGGGGGTGGGGGTGGGTGGAGATGTTGTATAATATCGTCCCTGGAGGAGTCCACTAACAGTACTAAGCCCCTTACGTTAGCATGTCGTATAAACTGGCGTAACTTAGAATGCAATGAGTTAAGTACCGGTAACTTGGGGGAAATTATTCAGAGCGCAGAAACAACTAGTGTATTATCAGATAGTGGCTTTATGTTCTGATGCATTTCCGTTGTATTTTATACTGTCGGTACAAATATTTCTAATTCATTATTTTGTATCATAACTATTATTATACACTGTATGTTCTATGATCTGGTCTGATGTCAGTCATTTAGCCTGACGATTTCACAAAACATGGTGACTAAGAATGTTGCCTACTATTATCCTTAGTACATGAATTGTACTGTTGACATGTACTTATAAACCAAGCAGGAGCGTGCGACTTCTAATAGGCGCGACCTAAAACCCTTAGAGTGGTCAACAGTAATGATTATCAATACTTTCTATTCATAAGGGACAACACAAAATAGCATGTACACGTACAGTCATTTTACCTGAATATACCGACACGTGAAACTGTTACTAATCTCCGAATTTGATCAGACCGGTTGATAGCAAGCAATATGCATGATAAGCATGCATTGGATTTCAACAGTATAGAATTATAATATATTTACTTGCACCCGTATAGGGTGAGATATTTTTATTTAAGTAGATAAAGAAAGCGCTTACTAGTTTCATGCCAAGCAATAAACATCTAATGAACTTGTATGTACAAAATAGCAGTAAATGTATTCCATGTTTTTTGAGTATTTTTTAAAGCATTATTTCTCTTATTCCAGATAAATCAAGATGGGTAAGGGTGAGGGAGGTGCCGGAATTCTGTGGGCGTTCCTGTGGTTCCTGATTTTAATATTCCTCGGCTGGCCAATCGGATTCTTCATCGCTTGGCTGTATGTTCTCCTTCTGCCGTTTGGGGCGTGTATTGCTCCGATCAAAGACGTCAACCAACACATACTGGGCGTGGTCCAACTACCTCTGACATGTGCAGAAAACATGATCGCTATGAAGCCACTCTGCTAAAATATTTTAAAATATGTACGCATGCGTACTGTTGAGGCAGCATCAGATATGTATTTCATCTAGCATTTTTTTTTTGTATATACTCTTATGTATACATGTGTATTTGATGTGAACAATTTGAATTGTATTTTGTTTTGTAATGTGGCTTTTGTATTCTTATACTAATCGATTAAACATTAAATAAATAAATTCAATCTGGATTATCATTTAGTTACAGAGACATAAATAAGTTATTTTATATGTCTCTGTCATTTACAAATGGCGGAAGAGAACAGAAAACCAGTAGTGTAGATTATCATTTTGTCATATGATAGCTAGAACTTCATCATATTGATAAAAAATGCATGCATACGAACGTTGCAAATGCAGTTTAGGTTTTGTATGTCAGTTGTATGGACAAAAGAACATTTTAATTTTCAGATTATGTATGAATGCTTGACCTTAATAAAAAATCACCCATTCATATTGAATTCAACCTAAAAATACATTATCCTGGCATTGTTTTGGAAGTAGTGTACACTCTTTTTCTTCTTGCTTGTGGTTTGGATTATCTTCCTTGACATAGGTTTTGGGAGGGGGGGTTAAAAGTATAAATCAGTTTTAATCAAGAGCAACACATCATACACAATTATGTTATTTTAATTACCAGAGTTTTATATATTGCTGTCACTGCTGGTGAACCCATTACAATGACAATAAGAATTTGTCACAGATTAATGTCAGTAATGCACAATTCACATCAATACTTCTTGTACATAGCACAATTATAATACATGAAACTGTGTATGTACCAAATCAAAATGTCGAAATGATATCTCCACAATTCTCACTTTAATCATAAAAATTGATACACATGTAGCTATGTCACAATTGTTTGTATTCATATCTTAAAATAACACACTATTTGCCATCCATTCTTAAATCTGATATTTCAGCACTGATTAAAAGATTATATATAAGAAAACATAAAATTTACCAAATGAATAATAATGCAAAAATTGGCCTGTTTCATTGAAGAAAAAAAAACTAATGCAATAAGTAGTCATTTTTCATCAAAATGCATATTTTAAATGCATTTATTGGTAGAAACTTTCTTAATATAGAATATAATATATAGAATATGCAGGCAAAGAATACAAAATAATTCAAGTTATTTGACTATTTAAATACATCAGAAGCATTTGGTTTCCCCTCAAATTTTCCCACACATGCAGAAATGAAAACCATACTATTCCAAGGAAAAAAAAGCCTTAATCACTATCAATGAAAGACATCTTTAAGAATTGAGCCTGTGAAATATGTGCTGTCGATTTCTGCCCCTGTCCTTAGTTCCACACTCTACAACTGTTCCCTTTCAAAATACATCACAGAAAATGAAATCAGTCCTAAATCACCACCAACACAAATCAAACTCGCTAATTTTCCATTCACGAATCACTTTTATAACGCCTTAATTAAGACACCAATACACAGGTTTAGTCCAGACGTAATGCGGATTTGTTGGATTTGTCGCGGATTGATTGATTTGATCATAACATCCGTCGGATCATGTAGTTGAGGATTCCGCCGTGTCGGAAGTAGGTCAGCTCTACCTCCGTGTCAAAGCGGGTCTTCACCTGGAATGTCCTCCCGTCACTCAGCTACAATGGAGACGGAAACCGTCGTGTTTAGTAAAACACGATTATAGCAAACACACTTATAATGGATTGAGAATTATAGTGATTTTCATTCCCTGTGACTTTATTACATATTGTAAACTTAATGAATATTATAACACATTATGCTTATAACAAAGCTTATAACAAAGTAAAACAGACTGTTGCTGGCACTTTGTTATTTTGTATTAATATATTACTATTATTGTAGTTAACATACATTCAAAATACTAGCAAATTATTGTCAAAATATCATTAACTTGTACCGGTTTATAAAGTTCATCATGTTTATTATCTCTCTCTCTGTTAACTGACCGTTACTTAATTCCTGCCATAACATAACAATTATATTGGTTAAAATGATTAGTTTACATTGTTTATATTGTTTTGAGAGTATTTCCGAATGTAGTGAAAGTCTAAAACCAAATGTCAGATCAATCTGCATGATAATAAGTTTTAATTTTGTACAATTTATTGTCATTTGAAAAGTCAAATGCCTCAATTTCACTTAAAATCATTACAAAATGACCTTGAACACTGACCTTGACTTGCAGCTC
This sequence comes from Magallana hongkongensis, assembly GCA_016163765.1. Taxonomy (NCBI): domain Eukaryota; kingdom Metazoa; phylum Mollusca; class Bivalvia; order Ostreida; family Ostreidae; genus Magallana; species Magallana hongkongensis. The sequence goes on along the minus strand of WFKH01011926.1, from coordinate 77,966,829 downwards.
CTGGCCGGCCTTGAGGTCGTCGGGGACGTCAATGGAGAAGGTCTCTGTCCCAGTCAGTCCCAGGTAGTCGGCGGTCTGTCCCCCCACGTACTGGAACGGAATGATGCCCATCCCCACCAGGTTACTGCGGTGGATCCTCTCATAGCTCTCCGCGATCACCGCCTTGATGCCCTGTCAGTTGTATAAATATATAGTACATGTAAAATAGTTGACATACAATAGTCACTGTCCTCTATAGTCAACATACAACAGCCCATGTACAATAATCTATGTATAATAAGTTAATGTACAAAAGTCAATGTAAAATAGTCAATGTACAATAGTCTAATATGTAATATTTACATTTTCCAGTGTCTTTGCCTGTGATAACACTACGTATCGATTTTGTACTATATAACCCATAACTTCAAATGACGCCAAATTGAGGCGCCAGCGGGATTTGCTTATTTATATTTGAATATTTAATCGTATGATGGCTTAAATTATATAAATATAAGTAATAAGGAATCATTCTTTGAATATTATGAGGTGATAATTTCGGTCGGGGTGTGATCAAATCTATCATAAAGCCCTTCGGGCTTTATTGGATTTGATCACGCCCCGACCGAATTATCACCTCATAATACTCAAAGAATGATTCCTTATTCCTTAAATATAGTCAACATACAATAGTCCATGTACAAAAGTCAATATACACAAGACACCCAATAGACAGTCAGAAGTAACTGTGATTAACTGTTTAACAATTCTGCAATTCATTGCCATCCCTAACATATACACTATATCAATTCTAATCTCTTCTTCTAATCTCTAATAAATACATATTTACATGACTCACCAGTATCCAAGGCCCCTTGGCGGCCCAATCTCGGGACGACCCTGACCCGTACTCTTTCCCGGCCAGGACGATGACCTGTCGACCCTCCTTCTGGTAGCGCTCCGCCGCGTCAAATATGTCCATCTGTAACATTGATGTGAGTGGAGTCTCGACATATATATATCACCGGCTACAACCCTTTCTTCAGTATTTGCTTTACATGGGGACTACACTTATTCTATATTCAATATTTTTATTTACATGTAGCTTTATATCATATCTATCTAGTAACCTAACAATCTGTAAAGAGAAGAGTCACTAACATGAACTTCAAATAAGAAAAGTTTGTGAAATGTATGATTTGATTTTGTATCATCTAGCACTTAGAAAAAAACCACTTCAAATTGTTGAATGCATTGTACGATTCGATTTTGCATCATCTAACACTTAGAAAAAAAAAACACTAGAAAATGAAGAGAGAAACTTTTATGTGAAATTTAATATGTGAATGTTAACAGATTAACATATTTGCTAGCCAAGGGTTTTTGGTTAATTTTGGTCCTCATGATGGTGAGCAAAGTGGGCCCAAAACCCTTGACCATTGAAGATGACAGATATAAATGATAATCCACAAACCTCATCTCCGGACGGAACGTGTCGGGTCCGTGGACCGGCTTTACTCAAGAATTTGTTGACTAGTCGAATGTTGGCAAATGTTCCACGTGCCATCACAGCATCGTTACCTCGACGAGAACCATACGAGTTAAACTCGCGAGGGGTCAACCTGGAAAAACATTAAAACATTTTTTATAATGAGAGTACAATGACAGGATATTGCCTTTTGTTTTTACAGATTATTTTATTATCAATTTTTGATGTTACGCAAGATTATTCAATTCAGGCTCATAATTACAATTTAAAATTAAATTGAGAAGAGACCTTTACTCATTTGTATCTGATCTAATAGATGTTTTTTTTAAAATTTCCATTAGTTATTTTTCTTCTCGTCTCAAAATATCAATGATCATTCAAATATCTCATAACATTTTTCATATATCTAATATATAGAAAAATAATCCAAACAATTCCAAATCAGCATATATATCTATATATAGCAGACTGGGACTCACCCTTTGTTGCCAAGGTAACGAGCTGCGGGGCTGTTCCTAGCAATACTCCCTGCGGGGGATATGTGGTCCGTGGTGACTGAGTCCCCCAGGTTCAGCAGGACGTGGGCATCCTTAATGCTCTCTGGTTTGGATACATCTTTACCCTGAAAAAAGCCAGAGGTGTTCCACAACATTTAACAGTTACATGATAAAGCCAGAGGTGTTCCACATCATTCAACAGTTACACGATAAAGCCAGAGGTGTTCCACATCATTCAACAGTTACATGATAAAGCCAGAGGTGTTCCATAACATTCAACAGTTACATGATACAGCCAGAGGTGTTCCACAACATTCAACAGTTACAAAATAAAGCCAGAGGTGTTCCACATCATTCAACAGTTACATGATAAAGCCAGAGAAACGCCATTCACACAGCGGAATTCTTCAGAGAAATACTTGCAGTATGCAGTACATTTAAGAAATGAACTCAATGTCTACCCAAGTTATACAATGTCAAGTATAACCTGGGTTGGGGCAGTTTACCGAATCCGAAGCGGATTATAAACAAGTGTAAACTGCTCCAACCCAGGTTATACGAGTATAATTTGGGTAGATATTGAGTTCATTACTTATAATTTAATTTTCTGTGATTTACTGTACAAATCGAGTGCGTTTTACTTTTAAAAATGATATAAATCTGTTCAAAATTCAAACGTAATGTCAAGCATATCAATACGTTTTTGACGTTGGTGCATTGTGACGTGTCTTGTGACGTGCTAACCAGGTTATACAAATTTAACTTAATTTTTCTATCCAATCAAATGCCGCGTTACAACCAGAATTAAATTATTTATCTATAACCTCACACATAAGTACACAGCTGGTCAAAATAAAATGGTATCATTTGGAGTATTCCAGAGCAGGAATGAAATCACGTAGCTTTATCATGTTTATACAGAGAAAATTTAAATTGATTCATTGTTAAAACATTAAAGCAATAAAAATGAAAAGAATACTGCAATTCAGGAAATATGCTAGTGTGAAAAGTAGTACATGTATTCCTGTAGATTTGTTTCCAAAGGAAGCATTTATATGTGTTCATTCAACATAGGATCAGATCTATGATTTTGGTAACATATAAACCGATTACTTTTAACACATATAAGTTGGTCCTCACCATTTTTTCAAAGAAGGGGGGAGACTTGATGTAGGTTGACTTGTCGTCCCAGGGGTAGAGCTGTCCCTCTGGGGCTACAAGTGAGTTCCAGCGCTTGTTGCCTTGCTGTAAAAAAAAAAACAAAAAACCAAATAAATAAGAAATAATTTCATTTTCATTAGGAAAACACAAAGAATTACATTACTTTTCTCACATACAAGCAAGTTCTAGCACTCACTGGCTTGCTGTCAACATAGAAAAAAACCAAGGGTTATAAAGCAAAGGTCAGAAATAATTTTTTCAATTTTTACACTTTACAGATTTCTTTTTTCCGTCTCATGCAAGTTTCAGCGCTTGTTGTCAGTCTGTCAAACCCTTCCCCCCACATATATCCATGGTTTGAATAATTTTTCAATATTTATGCTGTACAATTCACTTCACTTTCTCTCACACACCTCTGGTGTGTGAAAAGAAAGTAAGCCTGTTTCCTTTGCAGTATCAATGTGGAAATTATTATCATTTTTTTGGCTTTGAATTGGCTTCTGCCGATTTCTTGTTACAATGATATAATGGCTGACCTGGATCCTGGAGTAGACATCTGTAAACATGGCGGGCACCACTATCTCCTTCTCTACAGCCTGCACAACGATAAAAACCTGCTCATTAAGGCTCCCAACGTGCTACATGTACATGACTTTTACTTTCTATGACAGTATGTTTATTTGACGTACTACATGAATGACTTTGTTTATTTCCGTTGACAAATTGTTTGTATCAACGTACTTGTTTTTCAAGCTCTGCATTTAAAAATTTTTTTCCCAATTATTGTATTTTTTTAAATCACATTACAATAATTAGTGTTCAATTTTTATTACATTACAGTATTATTGTAATGTCATAAATAATGAACACTAATCATTGTAATGTGATAAAAAAAAATTACAATCAAATGAATATACAATTCGAATGAGAAGTAATAAGATGAAATATCAACTCATTTAAATCAGTTAGCTTGCATTTCATGCACCAGCGCATGTACTCGTACATGTATGGACTAGCTGTGAGGTATTTCTTAAAGGATGCTGGTGGTAAACAAATTATCCATTACATCTACCTTAAATGATATGATATTATTAATCATAAACTATCTTTTAGTGAAGAAATATTCCAAATTTTTAAATTTTTAAATTTGATTCTGTTCCTACAGCGTATATTTTATTTTTTTCTACCTCTTCTTCTCAGGGTAATCAAAAAACGTCTAAAAATGGCCAAGACTGTCCAACCTTCTACAAGTATAAACTATTTGCAGTATCATCTATTTTCTAAAAGTTGAAAAGAAAAGGAGGCTGTACCTGAATCTCCTCCCGTGTCGGCCAGATGTCCCTCAGGTAAACTGGCTTACCTTCAGGGTTTGTACCTGGAAAACAATGTAATACATAGATTGTTAGTCCATGAACTTTTTATCTGCAATTTCATTAATAGAACAGGTAAGAAATTTAAGAAATTAAACATGCTTTACAAACATAAATGTTAAATCAAGTTAAATTTAGTTATCCCTTCTTACCCAGTGGGTCTTTCTCAAAGTCGATCAGGACGGTTCCAGCGAGGGCATACGCGATGACGAGGGGGGGCGAGGCCAGGTAGTTGGCCCGTGTCAGGGGGTGGATACGACCCTCAAAGTTACGGTTACCAGACAAGACCCCACAGGCTACAAGGTCACCCTGTAAAATGAAAGTGAAAGTAGCATATTAAGACATTTCTTACTAGTTTAACTGCAACTCTCAAGTCCAGAAAGAATAAAGCTAATGTACCATCTAAATTGTACATAGTCAATATACATGCAACTAAGTCACCTTTCAAAAGTGAAAGTAGCATGTCGCAACATGAGTCCCTATGATTATTACAACATTTCTTGAGAAAAATGTAAATTTGAAAACAACACAGAGAAAAACAATAGTATTCAACATTACTATTACAAATATGGGGAAACATATTCTTGAGGTTCTGATTATAAAATGACTGTGTTGCATTGCATTGCATTGCACTGAATAACCTAAAAATTACACAAGAAGTGAGCAAGAAGCAGTGATCTCCTGTAGTGCTTGTAGTGTTACCTTCTCTATGGCTTCTGAGACGGGCTCTGGTAGAGGACCACTGTTTCCGATGCAGGTCATACAGCCGTAACCCACAATGTCAAATCTATCAAATAAATTAACAACAATTCATCAAAAATATAAAAAGCTATAGATAAAGGGCCAGTGTATGATATGTAGTTCATATAGCCGTAACCCAAAATGTCAAATCTATCAAAGTAATTTACAATTAGTCATTAAATACAAAACAAGCCAAGGATAAAGGGTCAGAGTAAGATTGTAGTTCATATAGTCGTAACCCATGTCATAGAACCAACACCAATTAATTATTTCAAATATATACAGCCAATACTTAATGTCAGTGTATGATACAGCCTTAACCCACTTACAAATTCATCACAGAAATTAACAACAATTATTCACTAATACAAAGTAAGCTATAGATAGAGGGGACCACTGAATGATATGTAATTCATACAGCCGTATCACACAATGTTCAAACCGGTCACAAAAACCAACAACTTATCCATTAAAACAGGTAAGCTACAGGTAGATTGCCATCTGTATCTCATTTTGGTACAGTTTTCATGATTAAATGCAGAATTTCTTTTATATGTCTGGCTACCTACCCTAGTTTCTCTAGGTAGGGGGTGACCCCGCTGTCCCTGAGGTAGTAAGTGACCACTCCACTCCCCGGGGAGAGACTGGTCTTGATGTAAGGTTTGACACTTAGCCCCGCCTCCACAGCCTTCTTAGCCAATACACCTGCAGATTCGCAAAATATGCAAATTAGAACTATAAAATAAACCCATAATGCAAACTTCATCTTGTAATTTTTTTGACATATTTTCTAAATATCAAATAAACAATGTAAACAGATTTTTCATTTTTACATCTCATTTCTGGAAACATCTGCAAAAACAATCTATGCCCAAGTGATTTTATACAATTGCTTATCAAACAGTTGAAACAGACGTACGACTGTATCATTCCGACTTATATTAGATTCTCTCATAGCATAAGCAATACATGACCATGCTTTCATATTTTGTTATGTCAAAGTAAAATATGGTAGCATTATGCTTCTTAAGCTTAACAGATTTCTGACTATATATGTATACTTCTTGTTTCATGTATTTACTGCTTAAATAATTTTTCTGACAGCATAAATCGCAAGTACATGAGTAGTGGCCCCTGTGCTCTGACCTGCTCCCAGCATGACGCTGGGGTTACTGGTGTTGGTACAGCTAGTGATGGCCGCTATGACGACGGAACCATGTGACAGGATGTACTCCTGGTTGTCGTACACGATGGGGACCTTGGTCGACTGCTTGTCTGCGGGGATGGCAAAGCCCTGTAAAGAGGCACCATTACTGGTATTTCATGTGAATGGCATTTTTATGATAAAAATGTCTAGTACAATTTCTAAAAAGTCTGGCTGTGAACTCTCATTTTGAACAGTATCTTGTTGTTGAGATAACTCACCTAAAACCGTATCTTGTTGAGATATCTCAACCTGAACCCTACCTTGTTGAAATATATCTCACCTTGAACCCTATCTTGTTGAGAAATATCTCACCTTGAACTCTATCTTGTTGTTGAGATATCTCACC
>WFKH01011926.1:77948505-77959939 GCA_016163765.1 Magallana hongkongensis | reverse complement strand
GAAACATGATTCATGTATTGTAGCTTTATCATTTTGAAAAAAAAGTTTGAGAATAATTGAAGGAATTTACCACAGACTTCTGTTGAACAATAAATAAAAAGACTCATTAGTGTTGTTGTGTTGAATTGTTGCTTTATTATGATGATGTCTAGTGGCAATATTTTTGAAAGGAATGTGTACACAAAATTCAGAGTTAAAAGAAATTATTTTTGAAAATAACATGTATCAAACTATAGCTGCAGATCTGTAGCTCTCTGCAAAAATATATTGATAGACTGGAGAGCTACAGTGCCACCCATTGAAAAAACTATATTTATTGCACACTCAGTTCCTAATTAATTTTTCCAAAATTGTACCTCAATTGCAAAAAAGGAAAAACTTCAAAAAATCTCTTTATCTTCAATCAAGTACTCTCGTACTTGACATATGAACGAAGCATATTGTACCTTTGACATCAAAATGGCAGTATAAATAAGCGAAATGTTCGATGATTACAATATCTGGGTCAGGAGGACTATTAACAAACTATATATGTACAATTATGAGGAATGTATGGTTGTGGAAACAGCCAAAGAATATGTTAGGTATATACAATTAGTAATATTTTGAGATTATAGTTTTGAAATCGGAGAAATAAATCAAGAACAAAGCTCATTTATTGTGCGCAATAAATGTATACAATTTTTTCAATGGGTGTCACTAGATTTCCGGTTTATCAATATATTTTTTCGGAGAGCTTCAGATCTGAAGCTAATATGAAACTTGTTTCTTCTTGCTTAGAATAACCAAGCCCCCACTCCCCCCATCTTGAATGTTGGAGAAAAGAAATTTTAAATACAATTTTATACACATCTTGGTGTATTTTTCAGAATGATTCAAATTGCATTCCATTAATGCTTGCCATGCTTAATACATGTAAGACTAATTCTCTAATTGACCTGAAATATTTTTGCTCTATCAAAAAGCACAGTGGTTAAAGCAATAATTTGATGAAGAAGAAAATCATTTGCTCTGAATTTTTGAATTCATTCCTTAAATGTGTATTTAATGGTAAGAGCGTCTCCTCTAGAGTCGCGAAGTAAGTATTTGATCCTTACGTCACGGGTCGGAATCCCACTGTGGGATGTGGAGACCAGACCTTCAGATGACAATGTATGAACTGAGGTCCCATGTCGCAGTTGATGCTGGAATGAAAAAGACCCCTCCCTGCTCAAATAATCTGAGTGCCGAGTATAGGACAAAATTTGCAGCTCTCCATGGGCAAGTGGTGGTGTCTTCATATGATTCTGGAGAGGGACTTTCAACAATATAACACCCCCACACCCCCCCCCCCCCCCATCGGTACATTCAAAAGCATATTTGCTACCCAAGGGTTGATGTCTGATTTCAATACAACTTGGCGAACAAGTAGACTACACGAAGATTCATAATACTGAATAGCGATTTGTGATTTCGATAAACAGTTTGGTGATTGCTAAAAATAGAAATTTCTCTGAAATACTTGAAAAATCATTTTAGTCTGATTATAGTATAATGTGGCATGCAAGTGAAGTTTTCAGACCACACTGATATGCATAATTGTCTTTTTATACCTCCCAGAAAGGAAGTTTGGGGGGCGGTATATAAGAATCATCTTGTCCGTCAATCTGTCTGTGCAAATGTGTCCGGTCCATATCTTTCTTACAGAGGGACATTAAATTGTATTACTTCACACAAAGATTGTTCATAACCTAAGGGTGTGTCATGACCTTGACTTAAGTTCTTTTGGGTAAGTTCAAGGTCACTGGTAGAAAAAATTATCTAATTCATGTACTGTCCATATCTTGCTTATGGATAAACCTACTAAGTTCCTACTACATACAAAGATTCCAAATGATTTTGCAAGTTCAAGGTCATTGAAAGAAAACGTTCATAATTCATGCCTGGTCCATATCTTTTTTATGGATAAACTTGGAGGGTTCCTCATTTACTCAAAGACTGGTTATGACATGAGGTTGTGTCTTAACTTTGACCCAAGGTCATTGTACAAGTTCAAGGACACAGACAGAAAAAAAGTCATAATTCATGTCTGGTCCACATGTGTCTTAGGGATAAACATTGTGAGTTCCCATTTAACACAAAGATTGCTTATGACTTGAGGTTATGCCATGTCTTTGAACTAAGGTCATTTATGCAAGTTCAAGGTCACTGACAGAAAAAGTTCGTGTCTGGTCTCTATATATTTTTTATTAATCTGCACCTTCGCCTTATCCATCCCAATAGTTGTTTTCATTATTTCTAATCACTACATAAGTAAGAATTTTATGTGGAATTAGGCAGACTTGTCCAAAAATGCAACCTTGAAGGCTTTTTCAGGTTGGAAGTAAGCTATGCATCCCATTCAATGTAATTAATACTGAAAGCCTGAAAGCTGAACATTTCTCATAAATAAGCACCTTCAGACGGGTATATAAACCGTTCGATTTCGTTACACCCGATTGCACACTCGAAACTCGTGGCCGTCATGTAGCACTCCTTTCGTGCTCTTATATTTTTAGCTCACCTGAGCCAAAGGCTCAAATTAGCTTTTCTGATCACAATTTGTCCGTTGTCTGTCATCGTCGTTGTCATCATCGTCGTTGTTGTAAACTTTTCACATTTTCGACTTCTTCTCAAGAACCACTGGGCCAATTTCAACCAAACTTGCCACAAAGCATCCTTGGGTGGAGGGGATTTAATTTTGTCCAAGTGAAGGGCCATGCCCTCATTCAAGGGGAGATAATTGGGAATTAATGAAAAAATGGTGGTATCTTTTAAAAATCTTCTTCTCAAGAACCACTGTGCCAGGAAAGATGAAACTTTTGGGGAAACATCCTCAGGTAGTGTAGATTCAAGTTTGTTCATATCATGACCCCCGGGGGTTGGTTTTGGCCGACCAAAGTTTTACATAGAAATATATAGGAAAAATCTTTTAAAATCTTCTCAAGAATAACAAAGCCATAGTTGATCATATTTATATGAAAGCATCCTCAGGTAGTGTAGATTCAAGTTTGTTCATATCATGACCCCTGGGGGTTGGGCTGATCCAAAATGGCCGACCAAAGTTTTACATAGAAATATATAGGAAAATGCATTAAAAATCTTCTTCTCGAGAATAGCAAAGCCACAATTGATCATATTTATATTGAAGCATTCACAGGTAGTGTAGATTCAAGTTTGTTCATATCATCACCCCTGGGGGTAGGGCGGGGCCAAAATGGCCGACCAAAGTTTTACATAGAAATATATAGGAAAAATCTTTAAAGATCTTCTTCTCAAAAATAGCAAAGCCACAATTGATCATATTTATATGGAAGCATTCACAGGTAGTGTTTATTCAAGTTTGTTCATATCATGACCCCTGCGGGTAGGGCGGGGCCAAAATGGCCGACCAAAGTTTTGCATAGAAATATATAGGAAAAATCTTTAAAGATCTTCTTCTCAAGAACCACTGGGCCAGGAAAGATGAAACTTATGTGGAATCATCCTCAGGTAGTGTAGATTCAAATTAGTTCATATCATGACCCCTGGGGTAGGGTGGGGCCAAAATGGCCGATCAAAGTTTTACATAGAAATATATAGGAAAATGCTTTAAAAATCTTCTTTTTAAGAAACACTGGGCCAGGAATGATAAAACTTTTGTGGAATCATCCTCTGGTAATGAAGATTCAAGTTTGTTCAAATCATGACCCCCAAGGGTAGGGCGGGGCCGAAATGGCTTATCAAAGTTTAACATAGGAATGTAACAAAAAAATCTTTAAACATCTTCTTCTCAAGAACCACTGGGCCAGGAAAGATGAAACTTATGAGGAATCATCCTTAGGTAGTGTACATTGAAGTTTGTTCAAATCATGACCCCCAGGGGTAGGGTGGGGCCAAAATGGCCGATCAAACTTTAACATAGGAATATATAGGAAAAATCTTCTTCTCAAGAACCATTGAGACAAAAGATGAAACTCCTGTAGAATCGTCCCCATATAGTGTAGATTCAAGTTAATTCACAACAAGACCCCCAAGGGTAGGGTTGGACAAATAACCTATAAAAGTGTTACATAGGAATATATGAAGAAACCTTATGATATTTATAGGGAATTATCCTTAGGTTGTGTAGATTAGATTCAAGTTTGTACATATCATGACCCCTGGACGATTTAAATTCAAGCCCCTTCCCCCCCCCCCCCCCCCTCAGTAAACTTTCAGTTCTGATATGATCTGGTATGTGCTTTTTCCTAGCCAATTGCTCAGGTGAGCGATGTGGCCCCTGGGCCTCTTGTTTAGAAGTATAAATCAGTTTTAATCAAGAACAACACATCATACATAATTATGTTATTTTAATCACCAGAGTTTTATATATATTGCTGTCAGTGCTGGTGAACCCATTACTGGTGAACCCATTACAATGACAATAAGAACATGTGACAGATTAATGTCAATAATGCACAAATCACATCAATACTTCTTGTACATAGCACAATTATAATACATGAAACTGTGTAGTACCAAATCAAATTGGCAAAATGATATCTTCACAATTCTCGCTTTAATCATGTAAATACATAAACATGTAGTTATGTCACAATTGTTTGTATTTATATCTTAAAATAACACACTATTTGCCATCCATTTTTAAATCTATAGTCCCAAGATATTTTTGCCGCATATTTTCTTAAATTATTCATATCTATAAACACCTCTTGGTTCCAATGATGTTCATTCAATGGTATGAAAAAATCCCAAGATTTACACTTTGAAACGCCCCCTCTAGCTTGTCAGGTTTCAATACAAGGCTAAAAATAAAAAGTCTACAGGGATTTTCCATTGCTTAAGAGATGAAGGTACCCAGATGATAACGTTGAAAAAATTTTGCGAGGTATTCCGAGTGACTTCCGAACGGAGAAAAGATGTAAACATTCCCCATTATAAATCTCCGGTTTTTCTTTCGGTTTTCGTACCTGTGGATTTTTATGAGTGAAGAACAATAATGTGTCAATGAAGATATCTTGGAAATTTTCTCTTTCATCAATATCAATTGCCTTTCTCTCACAGGTATGAGTATTTTTATTAAAAATCGTCAAAATGTGTGGCATAAATATCTTGGGGCAGACTATAATATTTCAACACTGATTAAAAGATTATATATAAGAAAACATAAAAATTTACCCATAATAATGCAAAAATTGGTCTGTTTCATTGAAGAAAAAAAATAATGCAATAAGTAGTCATTTTTCATCAAAATGCATATTTTAAATGCATAATTTGTCAGAAACTTTCTTAATATAGAATATAATACAGTCATGTAGATGTAATATGCAGGCAAAGAATACAAAATAATTCAAGTTATTTGACCATTTAAATACATCGGAAACATTTGTATTTCCCCCAAATTTTCCCACACATGCAGAGATGAAAACCATATCATTCCAAGGAAAAAAGCCTTAATCACTATCAATGAAAGACATCTTTAAGAATTGAGCCTGTGAAATATGTGCTGTCGATTTCTGCCCCTGTCCTTAGTTCCACACTCTACAACTGTTCCCTTTCAAAATACATCACAGAAAATGAAATCAGTCCTTAATCACCACTAATACAAATCAAACTCGTTAATTTTCCATTCACAAATCACTTCTATAACTCCCTAATTGAGACACCATTACACAGGTTTAGTCCGGACGTATTGCGGATTTGTTGGATTTGTCGCGGATTGATTTGATCATAACATCCGTCGGATCATGTAGTTAAGGATTCCTCCATGTCGGAAGTAGGTCAGCTCTACCTCTGTGTCAAAGCGGGTCTTCACTTGGAATGTTCTCCCGTCACTTAGCTACAATGGAGACGGAAACCATCATGTTTAAAACAGTATAACAAGATAATAGCAAACATGCTTATAATGAATTGAAGCTTACAGCCAAGTGATTTTCATTCCCTGAGACTTTATTACATGTTGTAAACTTGACTATTACGAATTATGCTTCTAATAAAGCAAAATTACCAGTTCCTGGCTCTTTGTTATAGGCAGGTTTTACTGTATCTCTATCACTGTAGTTAATTTACATCTAACAGACTTGCAAATTATTGTTAAAACATCATAAAACATGTACGGGTTTATAAAGTTCATCAAGTTCATTATCTCTCTCTGTTAACTGACCATAATTTAATTCCTGCCGTTAGTGATTCAGTGAGAGTCGCCGACCATCGAAAAATCATCATTAGACTGCTACCGATTCCGACAATCGATAGCTGAAAGCTAACATCGATAGTCGGTGAATGTTTGACAAAAATTTGAACTCGTGGTAAACAAATCCGTTTTGTGCCGAAAAGAACAATAACTCAAATTAAGTTCAAAGTAAAAATGGCTGAACACAGTGAGTAGGACGCAATGACAGAGTCTCAAATCTACCCTTATCCCGGGGCAAGCCGCTTGGTTATATGAAAGTATTTTGGCTTCACTAAGAAAAAAGAAGGTCCACCAAGTGAACAGAACTTAGATATGGCAGTTGTCATTTGCAAACTCTGCAGAAAATCTTAGATCTAGAATGAGACCTTCTCAGGTGGACACAAAAGTGTTTTTGAAAATGAATGGTGAAAAGTTGAAAACTGAATAGGGGTAAATATCTAGTACATGTTCTGTATTTTTCTGATTTTCTTTTAGAATTGATAATTGAACAGAATGTTCATAACTTACTACTGCTTTGTTATAATAGTAATAACACTCTGTTACATAACAGTTACTGTGTTTACCTGCAAAAGCTGAATGCCTATATTAAGATACAAAACTTGTATTGACTAATTGTGTTTTTTATCTAGAAACAAAATCTATCAAGCTGAAAGATAACTTCTTCTTTTTGATTGAATAATTATAATAGAAGTTTAAAACACAAGTACATTTATGACCAAAATTAAGGTTATTTTTGCAAATGCTTTAGTTAGTTTTATTTGCTTGAATATAATAATTATTATGAATCGAAATGGGGTTTCCGATTTGATTCGATAATCGATAGTGTTTTCTGTCCGATTTTGAAACACTACCTGCCGTAACATACAATTCAATTGGTTGAAATGATTAGTTTACATTGTTTATATTGTTTTGAGAGTATTCCGAAGGTAAAAAACAGTCTAAAAACAAATGTCAAATCAATGTGCTTGATGGGAAGTTGAATTCTGTACAATTTATTGTCATTTGAAAAGTCAAATGGCCTCAATTATACTTAAAATCATTATATGGAAAGAAGAAGCAATCACTGGTACAGTTTTCCAGCTATTTGTAAATTTCAGAGTTACTTCTCATTGTAAATTCATTCAACTTCATTGTTTGTATAAGGTTTGTGTTACAGTTGTGTCCAAATGTTCATTGAAAGAAATCATTGGAAAAATTTCACAGATATTATACTGTATTTTATTTCTATACCTTCAGATCTCATTCTTAATGTTACATTTCTGTAAACTATATCATTGGCAGAAATAATTTGGTAAAATGTCCCAGTTATTTGTACATTCATTATGACATTCAAAATGACCTTGCTCACTGACCTTGACTTGCAGCTCCTGGCCAGCCTTGAGGTCGTCAGGGACGTCGATGGAGAAGGTCTCTGTCCCGGTCAGTCCCAGGGAGTCGGCGGTCTGTCCCCCCACGTACTGGAACGGAATGATGCCCATCCCCACCAGGTTACTGCGGTGGATCCTCTCGTAGCTCTCTGCGATCACCGCCTTGATGCCCTGTTTATTTGCAAAAATATATAATCAATGTACAATAGTCCATATACAATAGTCACTGTACTCTATAGTAGTCGATGTACAATAGTCAATGTACAATAGTCAACATACAATAGTCATTATACAATTGCCCATGTACAAATAATCTATGTATAATAAGTCAATGTACAATAATCAGTGTACAATAGTCTATGTAAAATAGTCAACATAAAAAAGTCCATGTACAAAAGTCAATGTACAATAGTCAACATACAATAGTCCATGTACAAAAGTCAATGTACAATAGTCAATATACAATAGTTCATGTACAGTAGTCAATGTACAATAGTCAACACACAATAATTTATGTACAGAAGTCAATGTACAATAGTCAATATACACAAGTCACCCAATAATCAGTCAGAACTAATTATGATACTGATTAACAATTGATTTTCATCTCTAATATATACTACATACATATATTACATGACTCACTTGGGTTGGGATGATTCAGGGTCCATTCGATTAGGTTCGATTAGGTTTGGTTTCGATTCAAAATGCTACAGTTCGTTTTTTTTTCGGTTCAATTCGATTAAACATATATCAGCCTTAATATTTCTCATTATAAATAAAAATAATAATCTTTACAAAAAATGTTATGTATTCTTTTTAAATTAAATATTTAGAGGATGAAAAACTTGCAGGAAATGGAAAAACTTGTTGGCAAAACTGTATACAAATAATACTTGATGATATTATTGGTTCACATGCTAATACAGTATCTAGAAACGATTTTAAAAATAATTTGAAAAAGTATTTTGAAAATATAGTTTTCAGAGACATTAAAAATATCAAAGAAAAAGGTAATGGAAAATTGCCATTCTACAGCCAATTAATAATTACCCAAAATCTAAACAAGCTTGAAATTCAACCATGCTTAAATTTTTCCATTTCCAAGAAGCTTCTTTTTTGACTCAATTAAGAATAAGTGCCCATAAATTACAGGTAGAGGTTGGCAGATATTGTAACTCTATTATTCCAAAGGATGAAAGATATTGTATTAATTTTCATACTGTTGTTGAAGATTAACATCATTTTTTATTTGCATGTCCTCTTTATAAAAACTTTATATATATAATATTGTTCACTTGTTAATAACGCATGTATTTCTTATAAAATTCTTAATCCAGCAGATGTTAAATCAACAAGAATTAACATAACAAAATCTATGTACTAACTATATTTGTTTACTGTATGTACATGTATGACTTGCGCCACGTGGTTTTTGTCAATAAATTCAATTGAATTGAAATAAGCAGACTTTGAGCTGATAGATCCAGTTGTATATTTAAATTGTGATGTACACAAGGTACAAATAGTCATTGATTTATCTTCTTTTCCATCAACTGATAGGAATTGAAATGTCCCCACACTTCTGAGCGTCTACTGGCGACCATTTTTGTTTATACATGTTAGGTAAATTTTGAACGAACCAAACCGAAATCCGGAATTCCGGATCAGTGCACCGAATGGACAGGAAGGAATCTCGGTGCACCGACCTTTTCGGTGCACCACACAGCCCTATCACTCACCAGTATCCATGGCCCCTTGGCAGCCCAATCTCGGGACGACCCTGACCCATACTCTTTCCCGGCTAGGACGATGACCTGTTGACCCTCCTTCTGGTAGCGCTCCGCCGCGTCAAATATGTCCATCTGTAACATTATTGCGAGTGAAGTCTCGATATATATATATAGCACTGGCGTCAAAGATTTTTTTAGCAACTGCTTAACATGGGGACTACACTTTTTCTATATTCGATATTATTCTATAGCTTTAATATCTACATGTATATAACCTAATAATTTGTAAGGAGGAGAGAGTTACTCACATGAATTTCTATTGAGAAAAGTTTGTGAAATGTATGGGAATGTTAACATCTTTGCTAGCCAAGGGTTTCTGTTTCATTCCGCTCCTTATGTTGGATCAAAAACTCTTAGCTAGCAAAGATGACAGATATAAATGATAATCCCCTAATCCATGTACCTCATCTCCGGACGGAATGTGTCGGGTACGTGGACCCGCTTTACTCAAGAATTTGTTGACTAGTCGAATGTTGGCGAATGTTCCACGCGCCATCACAGCATCGTTACCTCGACGAGAACCATACGAGTTAAACTCGCGAGGAGTCAGCCTGGAAAACCATTAAACATTCTTTATAATGATAGTACAATAACAGGAATATAACATTTGTTTTTTACAGATTTTTTTTACTAATTTTTGCTGTTGTGCAAGATTATTCAATTCACTTTTTTTGGTATGTAAAACTCAATTAAGAAGAGGCCCTCATTGTATTTTTAATCTTTCAGTTTTTGGGTTTTTTTGCATTACTGATTTTTTTATTTAGTTTCAAAATAACAATGAGCATACTAATGATTTCATTAACTAATATTTCTTAAATTGTTGCCTCTATCTACAAATAAAAAACATTTCATACAATTTCAAATCATTCTACATACAGCCACTGGGACTCACCCTCTGTTGCCAAGGTAACGAGCTGCGGGGCTGTTCCTAGCGATACTCCCTGCGGGGGATATGTGATCCGTGGTCACAGAGTCCCCCAGGTTCAGCAGGACGTGGGCGTCCTTGATGCTCTCTGGTTTGGACACATCTTTACCCTGAAAAAGCCAAAGGGGTTCCACATTATTCAACAGTTACATGATAAAGCCAGAGGTGTTCCATATCAATCCATTCACACACACACCAATTCGAATGAGAAAAACTTGCAGTACATTTAACTTTAACCTCACACATAAGTACACAGCTTAGCTGGCCCAAATAAGGTCCAAAAAAAATTATGGTTATCATTTGGAGTATTGCAGAGCTTGAATAAAATCACACAATTTTATACAAAGTAAATTTTAATTGATTCATTGTTAAAAATTTAAAGCATTAAAAATTAAAAGAATAAATATGCTTTGATCTGTAAAAAAAACTTGTAGATTTTTTTCAATAGGAAGCATAATGTGTTCATTCATCATAGGAGATATAATAAACATCATATCTTTGGTGACATATAAACCGATTACTTTTAACACATATAAGTTGGTCCTCACCATTTTCTCAAAGAAGGGGGGAGACTTGATGTAGGTTGACTTATCGTCCCAGGGGTACAGCTGTCCCTCGGGCGCCACCAGCGAGTTCCAGCGCTTGTTGCCTTGCTGTGAAAAAAAACCCAGAAATAAATAAGAAATTAGTACATTTTTATTAGGAAAACACAAAAATTACATTAGGCCATCAAAAATTAATTCCTTGGTTCTCGGGCCCGTGCGCATCTGATTTAACGTTGCGCATTGCCAATTTTTATCATTAAATGAATAAAAGAAAATTTCGATAGTGCGCTTGCTTATTCCGGAAAAAAAATTGCAAGGTAACAATTTTTTTTGGTTTAAAACATCATTTTTTCTGGATTTGAATAAGAATTGCACATCATTAAAATAAAAATAAAAATACCGCATCCTTTTTTTATTAAAAAGAAAAAATTATCACCACCCGACCGCATCTCTTTTTGAAAATGTTGGCCTGAGAACCAATAGATTAATTTTTTGAGGCCTTACTTTTCTCACATACAAGCAAGTTCTAACACTCATTGGCTTGCTGTCAACATAGAAAAAAATAAGTCTCATAAAACCAAGGTCAGAAATAAAATTTTCAATTTCTACAC
>WFKH01011926.1:77935184-77948405 GCA_016163765.1 Magallana hongkongensis | reverse complement strand
ATGGTAGATGGTATCCCCCCCCCCCCCAATATATATCTGTGGTTTGAATAAATTTTCTTTGATATTTCCTAATTTACCCTAATTTACACTGTACAATTCACTTTTCTCTCACACACCCCTGGTGTGTGAAACAAAAGTAATCCTGTTTCCTTATCAGTATCACTGTGAAAAATAATTTTTTTTTTTTTTTAATTTCACATAAATTGCCATTGGCTTCTACCGATTTCTTGCTACAATGATAATAATGGCCAACCTGGATCCTGGAGTAAACATCTGTAAACATGGCAGGCACCACGATCTCCTTCTCTACAGCCTGCACAAAAATAAAAACCTGCTCATTAAGGGTCCCAAAGCACTACATGTCTTTTACTTTCCATGACAATATGTTTATTGCCTTGACAAATTGTTTGCATCAACATACTTGTTTCTCAAACTTTGTAGCACAGTGCATATAGCACAACATTTTAAAATGGGTTTTTTTCCAATTATTGTATTTTTTTTATCACATTACAATAATTACTGTTCTTTTTTTAAAATAATTTACTGTTTTTTATCCCATAATAATAACTACTGCTCAATCTTTATCCTATAACAATAATTACTGTTGATCACATTATATTAATTACTGTTAATTTTTGATCACATTACAATAATTACTGTTCATTTTTTATCACATAACAATACTTATCACAATGATACACATGCTAGAATACCATGCATATTTAAAAAATTATATCAGTTTGTGCTATTTTTTTTTTCGAAACTGTTTGAAAGGCATGGATGACTTCTACATGTAAATGTTATTCACTTTATATATTATGCAAAAACTTGTGATCCTCACAACTATCCAAAGTAAAATATTCACTAATAAACTTCCAAACATAAAGGCAACATTTCTGATCAGCAATATGAGAAAACTACATGAATGTCATGTTATTGCATGACTCAATTCATGCCAAAATATGACAATCCACTGTTTAATTAACATGTTGTGTTTTACAACAAATTCAACAAATTATCATCAAAATCCTTTTTTCCTTTGAATGTCGTCTTGTGTTGTTTACAATAAACTGGAATTATCAGCATTGTTGCCTATTTTGAAATGCTGTGTTATTGGGTCAGAAGTATTTTAAAAATTAAGTCAGCTACCTTGCATCTTATGTACCAGCACATGTATTCATACATGTAGGGACTAGCTGTCAGATATTCCTTAAAAGAGGCTGGGTGGTTAACAAAAAAAACCCCAATTCCAAATCTGTTAACTTTAACATTTGAAAATGCCAAATTTTTTGGGATTACTCAGTCATTTAAGAATAAAATATCATATACAAAAATATGCTGCTATCCAAAATCAAAAGCTGCGCAACTTTGAAAAATTGTGGCTTTCATGGAAAAATATTTTAGATTAGTTTATGATATTATTATTATTATTATTATCATTATTACTATTCTTTTTATTATTATTTTTTGTTTGTGTTTGCTTGGTTTTTTTTGTGGGGGGGGGGGGGGGGTTTGTTTGTTTGTTTTTTTTTTGGTTTTGTTTTTTTTGAAGCAAAGTAACCATTTACCACTAATACTGAAAGATGTATGTATATATACTTGTATGTGAGTGAGTATGCATGTGTATAAAATTTATAATAACTGGATTTATTAATGTTATTCAACATTAGTATGTATGGAACAAAAACAATAAATTATAAAAAAAAACCAAAAAACTTTAACATTTGAATCGGTTTCTACAGCATATATATCTTTTTTTTAGAGCTCTTCTTCTCAAGGTAATCAATAATGTCTAAAAATGGCCAAAACCATCCAACCTTCTATAAGTAAAAACTACTTGCAGTATTATCCATTTCCTGCCTCTAAAATGAAAGTTGAAAACAAAAGTAGACTGTACCTGAATCTCCTCCCGTGTTGGCCAGATGTCCCTCAGGTATACCGGCTTACCCTCGGGGTTTGTACCTGGAAAACATTGTAACACATAGACTGTCATATTAATAAAACTTTTAATACATTAATTCATTAAATAAATCATCACAAGCATCAATTTTCGTTGATCAAAAATCAGTTTCAATATGTGAATTTGTATCCAGTAATCCTATCAATATGTATGAGAAAATAAATTGCACTTCAATGAACATTTAATTTCATAGATTAACTGAACAACGAAATCCACATAAATTGGTGTTACAGGAATATTGATGAAACCACAGTATTAACCAGAAGTGAGACTGGAAAAAGGATAAATCCTGTAATTCAATCAAATTCAACAAACTCAATGATTTTTTCAAAAGAAAATAGCAGAGTCTGTAATTGGGCAAAAAAATATATCTATAGGTTTTTTAGCAAAAAACTGCAGAAAAAATAATGTAGCAGGCAGATATTTTATCCTAAACTGCAAGATTTTTCAAGGGAAATATTTCTTTCTTTTGTGATTAAACTTAAACTTAAATTGAAAATATAATCTATTTTTTATTTTCAATTCAACAATAAAATTGGTCTATGCAAAAGCATTTAACCTGGTGCCTGAAAAATGAAACTTTAATTTTTTGTGTAACCATGACAATTGCCAACATCTACATGCCATTTAAGCTTTTAATGAATTATATATGTTTTCAATTTCAAAGCCTCTACCCTATTGTTTCTTAAGTTTGCTTTACAAACTCAAACTAGGTGTTAAAATCTAGTTATCCTCTCTTACCTAGCGGATCTTTCTCAAAGTCGATCAGGACGGTTCCAGCGAGGGCATATGCGATAACGAGGGGGGGAGAGGCCAGGTAGTTGGCCCGTGTCAGGGGGTGGATACGACCCTCAAAGTTACGGTTACCAGACAAGACCCCACAGGCAACAAGGTCTCCCTGAAAATGAAAGTAGCATGTTACTACGAATGTCCTTAATAGTTTAACTGCATATTTCAAGTCCAAAAAGATTAAACTAATTTACAAATTAAATTGTACATAGTCAAAATATACATTCAACTAAGTCACCCTTAAAAAAGTGAATGTGGATATAGCAAAAACAAAAGTATTCAACATTACTATTACATGTACAAGTACGGTGAAACATATTCTTGAGATTATACATATATTGTTATAAAATGACAGTACTAAATTGCATTGAATAACCTCAAAAATTACACAAGAAATGAGCAAGAAGCAGTGATCTGCTGTAGTGTTACCTTCTCTATTGCTTCTGAGACAGGTTCTGGTAGAGGACCACTGTTTCCGATGCAGGTCATACAGCCGTAACCCACAATGTCAAATCTATCAGAGAAATTAGCACCAATTAGTCATTAATACAAAAAATAACCTATAGATAAAGGGCCAGTGTATAATATGTAGTTCATACAGCCGTAACCAGGGTGATAAACCTGTCATAGAAACCAACACCAATAAGTTATTTCAAATATATACAGCCTATAGAGAGAGAGTGTCACGGTATGATACAGCCTATACCCACTATCAAATTTATCACAGAAATTTACAACAATTATTAATACAAAGCAAACTATAGGTAGAGGGGACACTGAATGAGATGTAATTCATATAGCTGTAACACACAGTGTCAAACCTGTCACAGAAACCACAATTTTGCCATTAAAACATGTAAGCTACAGGTAGATTGCCATCTGTATCTCATTTTGGTACAGTTTTAATGATTAAATGTAGATATTCTTTTATATGTCTGGCTACCTACCCTAGTTTCTCTAGGTAGGGGGTGACCCCGCTGTCCCTGAGGTAGTAAGTGACCACTCCACTCCCCGGGGAGAGGCTGGTCTTGATGTAAGGTTTGACACTTAGCCCCGCCTCCACTGCCTTCTTAGCCAATACACCTGCAGATTCGCAAAATATGCAAATGAGAACTATAAAATAAACCCACAATGCAAACTTCATCTTGTAATTTTTTTGACATATTTTCTAAATATCAAATAAACAATGTAAACAGATTTTTCATTTTTACATCTCATTTCTGGAAACATCTGCAAAAACAATCTATGCCCAGGTGATTTTATACAATTGCTTATCAAACAGTTGAAACGGACGTACGACTGTATCATTCCGACTTATATTAGATTCTCTCATAGCATAAGCAATACATGACCATGCTTTCATATTTTGTTATGTCAAAGTAAAATATGGTAGCATTAAGCTTAAGTTCAATAGATATCGGACTATATATGTATACTTCTTGTTTCATGTATTTACTGCTTAAATAATTTTTCTGACAGCATAAATCGCAAGTACATGAGTAGTGGCCCCTGTGCTCTGACCTGCTCCCAGCATGACGCTGGGGTTACTGGTGTTGGTACAGCTAGTGATGGCCGCTATGACGACGGAACCATGTGACAGGATGTACTCCTGGTTGCCGTACACGATGGGGACCTTGGTCGACTGCTTGTCTGCGGGGATGGCAAAGCCCTGTAAAGAGGCACTGTTACTAGTATTTCATGTGAATGGCATTTTTATGATAGAAATGTCTAGTACAATTTCTAAAAAGTCTGGCTGTGAACTCTCATTTTGAACATTATCTTGTTGTTGAGATAACTCACCTAAAACCGTATCTTGTTGTTGAAATATCTCAACCTGAACCCTACCTTGTTGAAATATATCTCACCTTGAACCCTATCTTGTTAAGAAATATCTCACCTTGAACTCTATCTTGTTGTTGAGATATCTCACCTTGAACTCTACCTTGTTGAGAGATATCTCACCTTGAACCACATCTTGTTGAGATATACATGTATCTACTCTTGAACTCTCTCTTGTTGTTGAGATATTTCACTTTGAACTCTATATTGTTGATGAGATATATCTCACCTCAAATACTATCTTGTTGTTGAGATATATCTCACCTTGAATCCTATCTTGTTGTTGAGACAGGTGTTGAAGTCGGCCTTCATCTCAGACACGGGGACTTTGTCGTGTGGACGTTTGGGTCCTGAGCAGCAGGAAGTGACCGTACTGAGGTCCAGCTCTACCACCTACAGAATTAAGGAGGCTCGTTATTGAAACATTATTCCTATCTCTTTTATCAAAAGAGTGATAAACCTTCAAAACAAAATGTTACCATTTTAGTATGATAAACCTTTTGCTAAAAAAAATAAGTTGCTAATTCGAGACCAAACTCTCCAATTTAGATGTCTAACTATTTATTTTATGAGATTTGTCATTTTTATTGCATATTATTGAGTTTTACAATATTATTGTAGAAAACCTTTTAAACATTTTTCTACTGATATTTGATAGATAAAACAAAGATATTTTTTACTTTCTCTGGCAATTTTTTTTTTAAAAAAGCTATGAGCAGAATTAGTCTATTACCACATATAACTAATAGAGTTTGTTTTTTTAAATTTACAACTGGCAAGTCAATCCATATTAAAATACTGTGGTGAAACACATTGAAACTAAACTGAAAATGTTTTGGAGCCTAAGTTAAGAATCCTCTCCCCGAACCTGTGAAAAGACTGGATCCTCCTGGGAATCGTTGTAGTTTCTGAACAGTCGGATTTCTCGCAGGAATTTCTCCACAAACTTTATCCTCTCCTCTGATCGTCCTGCAGCAAAACAAAATTCACAAATTGTCTTTCAATGCAGAAAATAGCAGCTTCTGTAAATGCCATATTACTATATTTGAATCTTTTTGACAAATCAATATTTGATTTCTGAAGAAGGAGTTAAAAGGCATTGAAAGTACATTACTTTTCAACAAATGTTAAGTTTGCTTTTTATTATACACAATATTCATAAATTTTAACTATACAATTTTAACATATAATATATGATTTAAAGGACATTCACTCTTCAAGATGCATTAGTCCAAATCCAAATTTTACTGATCCTATACAATTGGGCCGTACATGTTTTCTTGAGCCCCATAATACCACACAACCCTATCACTCACCTGTTTGTCTGAGGTATTCCAGACTTTTCTCATCCACGGGAAAGAACCCGACTGTGGCTCCATACTCGGGACACATGTTGGAAATGGTGGCCCGGTCAGCGATGGAGAGCTGGGAAACCCCCGGGCCGAAAAACTCCACGAACTTTCCCACCACCCCAATCTGTCGCAAGTGCTACAATAGGACAGATAGTCATGTTAGCTTATTCACAGAATATTGATAAACCAGGTGCTACAGTACTGAACATAGAGAGAAAAAGCCATCAACTTAAATATATGTTCTATATATTCTGTACAACTGAATGTCAGCATTCAGAAGGATGCTATTTTTTCACACCTTTTTACGTGCTAGACACTCATGAGTAGCTTGTAAAAATACTCTGAGCCCCCAAATCACTTTGAAATTTACCGATAGTACTGAGCAGACAGAATTAGTCACGCCTCACCGCACGTGGCTTGGGTACCTGTCAAGTGTCATGTTTGACTACTGCAGTTCTTTTTTAAAGTTTATGTAATAGGAAGAATGTGCTTAATAAAGAAAGGTTTTGCACAATTCTTCTGGGTTATTTGATTATTCTTTTTAAAGAAATGAATTGTCCGATGTATGCCTTGGTAGATTTAGTCAGAAACGGAAGTAGAGGGAAAAAAAAAAAATTTTAAAGCATGTCAGCTAATCGGAAGTTTATTGGTGGATCATGCAATTTCTCCAGCTAGGAATAGTTAATTTTAGCAATAGCCATTATCGGTTATTATGAGAGACCACTTAAGACCATTATTTTTCCTGACAAAATAACTATTATATTAAGCCGGGGCAACTGTACTGTTATGCAATTAAAACGGAAACATATTTTGTGTTGTGTTTTTCATGATAAGATACATGTACATGATTAAGTAAATCTTACTTTTTCCTCATTATTATACTTAAACAATTGTTCACTAGATGTTAAATTCGCAGAATTTTTATTTCAGCGAATATAGCGAAAATTAACTCTGCGAGTTAATTTCCTGCTATACAGTATAGGGGAGATGGATTTCCCGGAAAAAATCACTTTTGAAAACCAAAGTTTTTTTATTATTTTCTATCGTACATATTTCTTAATTTTTCGAATTTGCATTTTGAACCTACCATATTGCTCTTGCAATTTTTTTTATTAATCTTCAAAGTTGGCTAAAACAGCATTTTCTCAGTAAAATGGTATATTTCTGCATGGTTTTTGGCCTAGATATCCTTCAGGACTGGCCTGCCCCGAAACAAATCTCAGATATTTTGATAGGTTTTGTTTAAAGGAATAAACTAAGATAGAATTTTTTTAGGGGCACCCCAGCCCTGGGGTCGAATTGTGCAAAAAACCGACAAAAACTTCGGAAACTGATTTCTATCATAGTGGTCTATATTGACATCGATAAGTGTAAGTTCTGGATAGCTCAGTAGGTTAAACTGCTGGCTATGTCACACATGATGTTTTTTGTGCCCTGGTTTGATTCACCTGTGGACGCACTTTTTCTTTTTTAAAATTAACAGCATCTATAAACACCGTTTTATTTTTTTTTACGCAGAATTGTGCATTTTGTATATTTAACTTCGATCTTCTTCCTTAAATGCACATTTGCTCTTTGAATTAAAGATATCAATGGAAAAAGTATATACTTAACTACACGTAAAAGCAATCAACCGGAACTATACCTTGGTGTAAGCAAGCTTTGTTTGAGGACAAGAATCATTCACTCTGAGACAAGTGCCAAGTAGAAAAATAATGCCGAGCAAAAACTGCTACATTTGCCATTCAAAAACAACACTGGGAAATGGTACCATTGTGGGAGAAGTATTGCAATGTAGATGTAGTACATTCTTCGGAAAGAACGTGTGCATTGGCGACATTATATGTCAAAAATGCAGGAGAAAGGTTCATAGAATAGAAAAAAATGGGGTTGAGTTTGTTAGGGTTTTCCGTCCCCTTGCCATCTCGGCATCAGGTACGTACCCTCATACAATGGATGTAGCTGTAAATACTGAAAGGAGTTTAGTTGAACGTACGTTGAAAAATGATAGTGTTCGAACGCCTCATAAAAATCACTTTTCTTCTCCATCACTATACATTATGAGAACTAGAACCTAAGAGTTTACAGTGTATGGCCTAAAATCAAGAAGTGGAACGAAAAATCGATATGCTTTTTGTAAAGACAAAAACCAATACCGGCCCTATAGGTCAATTCTTTTGTAATGTACAAGTTATCCTTTACAAACAGCAAGGCGGTTACCTTGGTGACGGTGAGGACAACATCTGTGGAGGTCACCAGTTGGTCGACCTTTCCGGTCAGTTTGTAGCCTACCACCTCCGGCAGCACCATAGAGATAGCCTGACCCAGCATCACAGCCTCGGCCTCGATACCGCCCACACCTACATAGCAAGAGGGATAACTCACATCATATATGTAAATACCTAAACAATAGGAAAATTCAATGTAAATCTTATATAGCAGGAAAATTAAAGTAATATATCTAAACAGCGGCAACAATGATATAACGAAATGTTATTTTCAAATGCATTATATGACAGATGTATGGTTAGAATATAGGTATAGTTAACTATATTCTATGGATTGTTTTGTGTCACCACTGCTTGACTTTGTGTTTTGGAGAGGGTTTGCATAGGCTTTGCCTGTTGCCCAATTCATTTGATTGTTCAATAAAATATGTTTAAATTAAATTAGATGTATGGTTACATTTCCTTCTCTTACAATACTATTATTTTCAAATATACCCCTCTCCATCACAAATTGTGACAAACAAACCACCAACATGGAATGCTTATCTCACATTAATCAAACAAACACATTATATCAGTATATCAGTGTTCAGTAATTACCCCATCCCACTACCCCGAGCCCATTTATCATGGTAGTGTGTGAGTCGGTGCCCACCAGACTGTCCGGGTAGAGGAGACCCCCGTCATTGAAGACGACTCGGGCCAGGTACTCCAGATTCACCTGATGGACGATGCCCGACCCTGGGGGAACGATCAGCATGTTCTTCAGGGCGGTCGCTCCCCACTACAATAAAACAGTGTAAAATGTGTGAGAGAGAGAGAGACAGAGAGACAGACAGAGGAGAGAGAGACAGACAGAGATGAGCAGAGAGACAGAGACAGATGCCTGACTCTAGTGGAGTGATAAAGCCTATTGCCCAATTATAAATAATCAAAGTTTCATCGACTTCATCTCAAACTATGTACACCTTGATGGGGCAATTACAAAATAAGTTCTTAAAACTACATTTTTAATATCTTATAGCAAAATCATATGTATCCTTTATGATTCCTTCATCTTGCCAAGTCTTGTCTATAAATTGATTACATGTTACAGACTATAATTATTATAGAAGTAATGCAGTATCAAGACTAGTACAAAATGTAGAGTACCTTTAGAAACACAAATCTCTCCTTGTTTCTCTCAAACTCCAGCTCTTGGTTTTGCTCCAAAGCATCAGCACTGGAATGAAAATAAATACATTTACAATAGACAAACATTCCATATTATGAAACCATACATATGGAAGCTTATCGTAGTGGAAGAACAAAACTTTCAATTATATCCCACCATACAGAGAGAAGCTGTATCACTAAGGATAGAGTATATCATATCAGTACAAATTCTGTGAAAATAAACAAAGGGTTTAGTCTGTAGCAGAGTCAAATGCTTCAGGCAGTGTGTGGGTTTGATTAGAGATTGCATTTTCACATCAAAAGCGACGACATGACCACATTCCTTCTACGGTAGATCTAATTTTGATGTCTGTTTTACTTTTTATAATTTTCAAATTCTTATTTCCTAAATTTGTTCCTGAATTACTGGTAAACTAAAAAGTATTTTTGAAATTGCTTGAGTAGCTGTTACAGTTCATTAAATAATCAAAAACATTGCTATTTACTTTTCCCACTATTCACAGTTCACTCATTGTAATGAATCTAGTCATTATCTTTCAGAGAAATGGTTTTTAAATTATCATGATTATGCTATTTAATTAACAGATAAAAGAGACACCATATGAAATACAAGACAACTAAAACTGAAACGAAATTAATGTTACTTTAAAAACAGTTAATGCAGATCATGTATAAAACACTAGCATTACTCAGTTAAGCTTTGTATGTTAAGTGAATACATTACCGGTACCTAATTATTCAAAAAAATATTTTTGAGCCTGAGAGAGAGAAAGAGAGAGAGAGAGAGAGAGAGAGAGAGAGAGAGAGAGAGAGAGAGCAACATGTGTGCATGCAAGAAATATAAATTTATTTGTTAAAGTTGTTTTGGTGTTTTTTGTCTTTCAAACTTCAGTCTTCAATGGATTTACTTTGCCATGTTTACAGGAATTTTTTTTAACATTAGTATAATCATACATGTACTTTTAAATTGACAAAACAAGGAATCATCTAAAATTAAAACTGAAATGAAACAAAAAACACAAAGAAAACAAAGAAACACATAAATAAACAAATCAATTAAATAAGTGCAGAGAACTGAGCATGCGAACCCTGTGGTCAAATATATCAAAATAGACTACCAACCCCTGTGTCTTCCGCTTGTGGAAGGGACAGATTTGATCGGAGATAGGAGAGCGAGGGTCAACGCACAGGTTACAGGATGACCTCTGTGACCCCTTAACCTCTGAACTTTGACCTCCTCCAGGGTTGGGAGAATATTTCAATATACTGAAACAGAAGTAGAGGTCAGAGGTTACACGTGTGTGGAAGGTTTCTCACGTACCATCAAGTCCTGTGTAGAAGTGGGAAAAAGGTTAAAAACAGAAGCTCATGAAAGAATGGAGAAAAAAAGGGATGTTGTGTTTGATTGAAATAAAGTGAGCATAAAGAGTTGAAAATTTAATCAATAATCTAAAATCTTTTTTATTTCTTTTGATTGTATAATGTAGGGTACATTTTAGACCTACAAAATGAAAGGTTAATAAACAAATGAAATATGGGTAATTTAATTTATAGGAAAAATAAGGACAAGTTTATCAGTAATCTAATTTATTTTCTTTCCTTTACCTTAAAAGTAGAGAGAAATTTTTAAATTTTTGTTTGTTTGTTCAAGGGAGTAATACATTTTAGGTTCTGGTTTCCTTTTTTCCCACTAAACATATGACTTGATGGTGAAGAAGGGAGACAAGTGCAGTATATTGATCAGACTCCAACAATACACCTGACTACAACATGTTCCTAAATACTCAGATAAAAAGATATCATTTATAGTATCTTTAAACTTCTTTCAATATTTCAATTTTTCTCCTCAATTCATTGAAAGCTTATGACCAAATGCCTGAGGTTAACTTAGGTGGTTTTTAGCGTCTATATATAATGTATCTGCTGATGTATAACGTGACTGTGGGTAATATGTTTAGGAACAAACTCGCCACTAGTTAACGTGTGTGCCATTGTCTGGTATTCTGGGTAACATAAGAACAGTGTCGATTATGTACAACTGTAGAACTAACCCCATAAACATCCTGTTGTTGCAGCACAAATATACATAGTGCTGTAACAAGTCTTTAAAGGGGCATGGTCACGATTTTGGTCAAAAATTATTTTTCCGATTTTGATGTTTACAATGATTCAGTAAGGCATTTCTAAGAGGCAACCAAAATTTGAGTGTCATGCGTTGAGTTAAAAGCGAGTTAGAGAGCTTACAATTCTTTGCTATGTAAACCAAGCTTGTGTTTACATTTTGAAAGTTAAAGTAAAAATTCCATTTTTAGACCTAAATGAACGTGCTAAATGTTAGGGCCTGTTTATTTATGCTTAAAATGAATAAGAAGATAGACAAATCAGCTTGAAAAGATTTTTACTGGTATATTGAACCTATGTAAACATAAACAGGGCACGGGCCTTGTTTACATAACAAAGAACTTTGAGCTCTGTATCTTGCTTACAACTCTCCGACTGAATCTCCGATTTCATTTGATAATTAGAAATGCATTCCTAAAGCATTGTAAAAAATAAAAACAGAAAAAAAGAATTTGACAAAAATCGTGACCATGCCCCTTTATCAAGTCTTTAAAGACCACCTTCTTTACCTTCTGGACACATCAACCTGGATAGAGTGATCTATAACCAGGTCGGCCGGACAGATGGGGTTGATTTTCTCTGGATCTCCCCCGAGTCGTTTGACAGCATCTCTCATGGCTGCAAAATCTACTACCGCCGGCACACCACTGCAAGAAATAATGCAACTTACATAATTTTTTAATTGCATTTAATGAGAAAAAAATTCTTTCATTCAAAAAGAAGTTCAACAGTACCATTATAATTCAATTTTAAAGTATTTGATTGTTTTATTTTAATTATATAAATCAAGCATTATTTTTTGTTAAAAATTTTTATTCTATCAATTTAATAGTGTGCCTTGATTCAAAAATCAACTTTTAAAGTGGATGGGTCCAATTCCCTCAGCCACTACCACTTTCTGATTTCCTGACTCAATCATATTTGAAACAACAATCGCATAAGATTGAGGTTGAAAAATGAGCATTTTTAGCAAATTTCAACATCCTAATTCCCCTGAAGAAATCATTGTAATTTTAACATTAATTGTCGGGAGGGAGGCAATTTAAGGCAGATGACCACATCCTGAAGTGAAGCCCTGTAGTATGACAGGGCCCAGTTTGATTGGAATCACCACACTCTGTCCCTGGTACTTTTCCCAGTTAAATTAATGAAGACTTACGTGAAGTCCTGGAGTATGACACGGGCCGGTTTGAACGGAATCTCCACACTCTGACTCTGGTTCTTCTCCCAGTTCAGGATGTTCTCCACGTCTTTCTTCTGGACCTGGAACTCGTCACAGTTCCGGACGGCCGACTCCAGAACCACCCGGATAGAGTACGGCAACTTATCTAAGATTAAAAGACAACAAATCTTGGATAGAGTACAGCAGCTCATCTAGTAAACAGATATCAAACTACATGATATAAAAAATAACTTGATTTTTGTTGCAACGCTTTTTTTATGAATCACTTTGTGGTTTACAAAGCATAAAATATGGTATTACTAAGTTATATTATACCTGTATAACCATGAGAGCCTAGATCTGTATGTTTTAACATGTTTAATAGTTAATGCAAATGGTAGACAGCATTTTACTGTCAACATGGTATTATGGACTGTAATATTCTCTGAAGGCATATTTACAATGAAGTAAATAATCTAATTTCTGGGGCAATACTTCAAGAATGATGATACAATACAGGGCTTGACACAGGAGCCACTGTTCAATACTTACCATATCTGGCGTCCTTTAGCTCCGCGAGGTTATTAATAAAGA
>WFKH01011926.1:77907524-77929616 GCA_016163765.1 Magallana hongkongensis | reverse complement strand
AAAAAAAAAAAAAAAAAAAAAAAAACCAACAAAAATCAGAAAAAAAAAACAAAACAAAAAAACATAGGTATTCACAGATTACAAAGCTTACCGAGACGAGGCATCACCTTCATGATGCATCACCTTTATGAGACCACATTTATCATATAATATGAATATAAAAGTTAATGATCTTGGATACTCGTGGATACTGTAGAGTAGTTTGACACACTATTATATATATCATATGTCATATGTTAAAAAAATTGTTTGATAATGATATGTTATGTTAATTTTCTTAAAGATAAAATGTTTATCAATACACTAATATAAAATACGGTATTGCATCCTATGATGCTATACAATATTGTGTCATATGATCTATCATATAAAGCAATATAATACTTTAATATATTATGATACAAAATGTTATTGTTACATTTGATATGATATTGTAACAAGATATGATACTGTATTATATTAACTGATACGGTATTGTATCGTGTTATACATTATTATACACAAAACAATATCATAACATAATATATGATACAATATAATATTATATAATACAATATACATCACATATTGTAACATATGATATTATATTGTGTATTATAGTATGATATCGTTTTATAAATTATAATATTGTATTTTATGATAATGTATTGTATTACATCGTATCATACATGATACACAAATGATACTGTACATTAAAGCATTTAATCATTATTTTTTGAAAGAATAAAGTAATATCTGCATCGATATGTGCATAAAATTGAGTAATATAATGATTTACTGCTAATGTTTACATTTTTTTAATTTCTTGCCTTGTCTGCAAATGTGATTTATACCTTATAAATCCTTTTTTTTATCCTAAGGGTAAGTTGATATAAATAGAAGAGCCACTGTAACAGCCACAAGCGTGAACTTTGATTTTTCGCTTGTGACGTTGCACTTTACAGCGTTCCTGTTTTGGGCTGTTTTTTTCCTTATTCCAGGTCTTCCCTTCTTTCAACCTAATTTCAACAATTTTAAGATATATGTACAGAATGACTGTAGGAAATGTTTAATTTCAGAGAAAGTGGAGTTATAGTAACAACTCGATTTTTTTTCCACAAAATATGTAAATGTTAGTATCTTAACATAAACATGTTTAAAACACAGGAGAAAGGAGAAGCATTAAATAAATATGACGTTGCGATGAGTTTGTGATTGCGTCGGCCAGTGGATGTAGGGAAGTGTGTCAGCTGACTAGGAATGATCTAATGATGTCATTGACTTTACACAATTTTCACGCTAATATATGGTATCCTGATTTACATTTTGATGAAATTTCAATAGTTTATCTTTTGTACCAAGAGAGAAAGAGTAAATGTCTCAATAATTTCCGAAAACTTTCGTATATGTATACATGTACTTCTTTCTTATGCATCAGGTTATCTACCATAATTAAATAATTTTCTGCTAATTTAAGAAACTATTTCAAGATGCAGTGGGTGTATAGTGAACCACCTTAATTAACCCAGCCCTTTGATGTCTCTTTTTATCCATGCATAAGTGAAAGTGACTGTATTTTCATCAATTGATTAACTGTTAAAGTAACACTTTGATATTCCCTTTCATCCATGCATAACTGACTATTTTTATCTTGCATATTTATAATTGACCAAACAAAAATAGTTGTGTTTTTGATGTTGCTGTTGGGTTTTTGTGTGAGAATTTTGGGGATTTTTGTTTTGCTTCTTTTTATTGAATCGTGTTGTCTTAACTTTTTCATAGCGTAAAATATAAATAAAAATAGAAATCACCAAATCAACCACTTATCAAATTGCATAATCTTTTTAATATGCATATTTTAAGGTTCTCCGATCCTTAGCCTCAAAGTTTTTTTTTATCATAAAAATTATATTTTTCTCTCAACCTTTATAAATGAAATGAAATAAAATGAAATAAAATGAATGTTTAGATGGTATCCATGCATTATACAAAGTTATTGCAATTTTGCCTACGATGGATATAATAGAATAAAGAAACAAGTTGAGTTAAAAAAAAATCAGTACCGGTGCATCGAACTCTATACCAACAGGTATATAAGTGGGAGAGCTCCGTGGATCCGCTACGCCAAGCATGTAGTTGTGTGACTAATGGTTATACATGTACTAGCAGTAGAATACTAATTAAATTGTCTGTACAAAAGTCAGTTTTATGGTACGAATAAAAGAAATCAGGATAATTTAGAGTTATCGAACATTGCTGAGGATCGGAGATCGTTAAGCAGTGAAATTATCTCTGATAAAGAAGAAATCCAGAGAAGCTGTTTCCTTGGTACTGTAAACGTTGCCGTGGATCAACACTCCAGCTAGGGTGAGACATGACCCACACGTGGTCCCCTTGGCGGAGGGATACAATGACCATATTACTACTCATGTTATACTCATTCGGGATTTTCCCTGAAACTGCTTCTACCATCCACCGATTGTTTACAGTAATCCAAAACGAGGCACTCGAGTCTGGGATTGGTTGCAAAGAAAAAAAGAAGACGAATGTTCCGTTGACCGGAGAAACAAAATGGCCGCTGTACTTGTGGTACCCACCGCCCATGTTAAGCTGGACCTGGTTGTATTTCACGACCTGTGATTGATGTGTTATTCGCTGACCGGTTCCATCGTGTGTAACAGTGAAAGCAATCTGTTCTGTAAATACAACAACAAATATGAGGCCCATGGGCCGCATTGCTCACCAAAGCAACAATGACCGATGAAAGGATAATAATTAAACGGTATTTAGAGTATTAAATTCAAAATATATAGACAATTAGTAGAGCATACTATAAATTCTTTAATTTGAAAGACTTTCAAAATTTTCTCAACATATTCTTAAGTTAAATAACGGGCTCCTGTTGTTTTTTTTAAAGATATTTTTTATTAATTTAACCCACATTGTGGCCCCACCTTGCTCCCTGGGGATCATGACTGGAACAAACTTAAATCTACACTACATGAGGATGCTTCCATCAAAGTGCCAGCTTCTTGGTTAATTGGTTTTTGAGAAGAAGATTGTTAATTAAAAATTTTTCTCTATATGACTTGATTTAATCCTTTATCACTCCCTTATGGATCATAGACCAAAGACAATTCTTTTCAACTTCTCTATATATTTCTTTGTAAAAATTCACTACCCCCCCCCCC
Organism: Magallana hongkongensis; assembly: GCA_016163765.1. Lineage (NCBI taxonomy): Eukaryota > Metazoa > Mollusca > Bivalvia > Ostreida > Ostreidae > Magallana > Magallana hongkongensis. The sequence goes on along the minus strand of WFKH01011926.1, from coordinate 77,926,446 downwards.
CGGCCCCACCTTATCCCCGGGGATCATGATTTGAAGAAACTTGAGTCAACAGTTTTAACCCAAGTTACAGCTTTTCTGGCTAACTGGTTTTTAAAAGACTTTTAAAGATTTTTCTCTGTACATTCCTATGTAAAAATTTCGACCCATTGTGATTCTACTGTCCTCCTGGGGATGATGGTTTGAAAACATTTTGAATCTACACTACCTGTTGATGCTTTCAGACAGGTTTTAGCTTTTTTGAACAGATTTTTTATAACTACCGACATATTTTCATTAATTTAAAACTATCTTTCTTTTAAGAAGACTTAGCCTTTTATTTGAACAAACTTGAATAATATTCACCAACAAATATTTTATGCCAAGTTCTGTAAAAATTTGCCCGATGGTTTTGGAGAAGAAGATAAAAATGCAAAAAAAAAAAAAAAAAAAAAAAAAAAAAATACGAAGAAAACGTCGACAACGACAGGCAACGGACAACTTTTGATCAGAAAAGCTCACTTGTGCCTTCAGCTCAGGTTAGCAAAAAACGGTATACGAATTAAGATTAAAATAGCCTGGCTTATTCATGTATAACTAGCACATGGTATATCTATATTCATCATATTGTCAACAATAAGTTTTGAAATAACTACGAAGAAGATCAATACATGTATATAATTTTGATAAATATTATTAATCAGAATATCTTTAGGTTACATTTTGATAGAGCTTTCATGCTATTTAGAAATGTCTGTCCTTAGTAAATAAAGTCGTGTATAATTAAAAAAAAAAGCCAAACATAAATATCAATGTCAATGTATCTTACTCTTTAGCTGCACGTCTCTCATCTCCCTTCGAATATCTTTAATTTCTTTTTGGAGGTTTGTGATCATTTTAAGCAAATGAAGTGTAAAATCCAATGATTTGTCCTATAAAGGTTTCAAACAAATGACTGAAATTGGTTAATGTTTTAATATAATTAGTATGGTATTGATATCAAATCTAATTAATTACCTTACTTTTCTAGTTAATTACCTTACTTTTCTAATTCATTACCTCACTTTTCATTTGTTTTCCAAGGTTACTGGACACCACCAACAAAAAGCAGAAAAATGTTAAAATTCTAAAGAAAAACAACAATAACAACGTTTAAATAGCATATGCTTGACAGATCATGTTACAGCATAAAACTTGAAACATCACCAAACCCCACATTAATTTAAAAAAACCGCACACAAGTCATGTAGTATAGCTTTTATAATATTTGTTTTGATTGTATAATATGAAATGTGAACATATTAAGTGATCTGACAACTGCAAATGTTTTGAAAGGAAGCGGGTGATTCTAATTATCTAAAGTCAGAAGAATTAATACTTACCCAATTATTTTCATCATTGTTATACAGTGGGGTCTAACAACTATAGTGTACCGACGGTTACTTATATACCATTGCACAAGAGGAAATCAACCGTTGTTCATTTTTTGAATTTTTTTTTCATATTGATGCAATATGTTACAAAGATTTACAGCTCATCAAGATTCTGAGTAAATATAAAAAATGTAAACATACTATAAATACATAACACTTATGTTTGAATAATATCAAATGTTTACAGAAGAGGACAGCCGTTCAAATACGTTGATACTTCATAATTTTAACAGTGATTTATCTATTGATAGCATATGTGAAATCACAGTTAACCTAGCCTATGAACTGCACTCCAGTCATGGTCAGAAACCCACGCAGCCAAATGTTACACCTGTTAATATTTTGTATGTGTACTTATCATCCTCATTCCGACACAAAAAAGAGATTTTCCGTATCTAGGGTTATGAAAAATGAAATTTTCATTTTGTTAAAACATGTTGCTGCTTATAAATGAAATCGTAAACATTAATGCGATTGGTGTGATGTTCTTCACAGAGGTGGAAAAGAACCAATCAGAATAATACATGAAATATTCATGAGAACGAGAAAAATTCAGTGTGTTGTCGCGGAGTTCATGGTAAGCGTGTGTGAAACTGTCCGTCTGTATGAAGACTTTATATTAAACATATACAAAAATGATATAAATGTAAACCAATGACGCCTGTCCAACGTTTAAATTACAAAACACATTATAAGGTCACAATATAATGAGACATTTAGATTTACATCAATCAAACTACCAACCTGAAATTCAAAATTTGATTTATTTGATATTTTATGACTACAACGTAATGTATACAGGGATATAATCGCCCTTTACGCTCTTGTTTTCAGTGGGCTAGGACTGGGCGAATAACAGTCTTTAATTATTTTTCTTTAAACGCAATAGTGTTTAGGGGAATTTAGGGCGGGGCGAAAGAAACTGTTTGAAAGAGTATAAAGTCAAAAATTACAAAAACCCTCTGTATACAGTACATTTTAAGTTCCAATGATATGAGAACAGTGATATCTCTGTTATTTTAAAATCAACGTAACGTTAACAAGTCCAATCAAAACTAGCTAGAATTGAAAATTATATATTTCACAATGTTTTGATTTTTATTTCCGCAGCAGACGGAAGTCAGAGCTTTAATGAAATAATATAAAATAACCCTGTAACTTATGGGGAACAGGATGTTGCAGTGTTAAATTATTTGTCCATGATTTTTTTTTTGCTTTTTTAACACATTAACATTAAAATGTTCTCTACAAAATATATTATTTTTATGACTACTTTCTTACCTTGCAAGGGAGGTATTTTGGTATGAAATGTCCCCGTTTTCTAGCATTATGAATTTTTTTTTTTACAATTTCAATTTTCTGCAATAATTTTAAAATGCATATAATAATAATTTCATTAATATTATTTTATTGCATATTATATTCATTGATTTTTATAATGGAAACAATAGGAATCACCCCTACCCCTTATTCTGGATTTATGACCTTTTGTGACAATTTCTGTTTTGAACCATCAAAAAGTAATAAATTAGAGTTATTAATTAACACGAACAAAAAAAAAATTAGAATATATATTTTAGTATATTAACCGCTTATGAATTTGTACATTTACACTTCTAAAATAAAATGTTAAATTTTCCCCAACTCATGTTGTGACAATGACTACTTTAGAGCCGTAAAGTACTGGAAAAAGATATATCAAATCATATTTGACGTCAAACTGGATAAATAACACCATAGCATCATAAAATCAAATCAATTATGACGTCATAATAGTGTTAGTACATCAAAGCTTCATTGCAATGATAGTCACGTGATCAGTGTCCTGTATCACCTTATACATATACATGATGTGAGTAAGTCATACTAATATATCAAAACTCGCAACTCAAAAATATTAATGATAATATTCAAACAGATGATATGTACAAAGCATGATCGAATTTAACGTGTTATAACTTTGATGGATTCTGAATCCCATTTCCCTACGAACAGATGGTATTTTTTGTCAATACAAAGAGCTCGAGGCAATTTGATTCCTTTGTTGGTCGCGTAATGAAGAAATTGGCCATTCATGTCAACAACGTGTATTTTATTGTTTTTCATATCAGCAACAATAATGTTGCACGACGAATTGCAACATATGCCATATGGATCAAAGTTGCTTTCTCTTGAGTTTCCTTGGTAACGGAATCTCAACATGCCGCCGGCGTCCGTGCTGTGACGTAAGACACACAGATATGTCTGCATTACCGTTCTCTGTTATATAAGTAGGACAAACGTACAAGGGACGGTTCTTGTCAGTGAAAATTTCAAAATATTTATCTAATTTAACAACTTTTCCAAAACTTCTTTCTCCAGTTTCATTATTCCAAAAACAAGTCAGTATCCCTCCATTTATACTTAGAGCTATTCCTTGTGGCGTGAACGCAATGACTGTTAAGCTTACGTTGTTGGTTGACTTAAATCTTGAGGCCAGATTTCAGCTTATTCTAATATCGAGTGAAGATGCCTTTTCTGACATGTCTGACCCGAATGGCAAAAATGTTTTCATCTTCACTAAGACACCGGTTAAGCTGGTGATAACGATATAATAGTGTTGTTTTACGACTTAACTTTTTTGTTCCATACACATGATTAATCTTAACCTCTCGAACCACTTCCTCGAGTGCAATGCAACGCCCTGATGGAGACAAAAAACACGGGTTTCCTTGAATAACCCTTGTGTTCAGAGTTTACAGCTGAAAAACATAACCTTGATCCTTCTCTATTTCAATCGATATCAAATATGTAAAACTGGTCACAGAGAGAAAATGTTCGAATAATTCTGTACACGAACGATGGTGGCCCTTGAATTTGCTTCTGTGCCTGCTGAGAGAGATTTAGTAAAACATATAATATTGTCAACAAAGCAATGTCATTGTCTCATAAATGTTTAGTAAGTTGTTTTGAAGCATGTTACAAATAATGAATTAAATTATGTATTTCATTTTATCCAGTCAATACAAAGTTTCTAACTGATTGTTTTCATAGAATGTAAGATGTTTGAAACATTATTATACCCCCGCTCCGAAGGAGAAGGGGGTACTGTTTTACCCTTGTGTGTATGTCTGTCCATCTTTCCGTCTGTCATTTTGACTGTCTGTCCGTCCGTAACAAAAATTTCTGTCGCATTTTTCTCAGCAACTATTTATCGCAGATGCTTGATATGCTTGATATTTTAACACACTATTTGTTTAGGCATGCCATATCGTGGGATATATTTTTGTTCTAATCGGATGTCGACTTCCTGTTAAATGAGGACTTTGTTCATTTTTAGCCAAAATATTCAAAAAAAATTTCGTCAAAGATTTCTCAGCAACTTTTTATTGCAGATGCTTGAAATTTTAACACACTATTTGTATAGGCATGCCATATTGTGGGATATATTTTTGTACCGAAATGCCAACTTTCTGTTAAATGTCGACTTTACTTATTTTGCATATTCACATTAGAGAGGGAGTATCACCAGTGAGCATTGGTTCACAGATATCTTGTTTGAAAATGTCAGCAATGGCGCACTCTTCTCATGGTGAGGGTCGTTATATACACAATAACGTCACTATTAATGATTTAGTTTACTAAGGGGCGAAAACATTTCATTAATAGGAACAAACAACTTCCAATTGTACATTACATCCCTAAACTTAATGTGGCGGTATATACTTTCAAATAACAGGATACAAAACTTAATTTTCATGCTAGTGCCGTGTAATTGATTATCAAAAAAAGACTTTGCTTATTATGAAATTATATTAAGAAATGATAAAACAATTTGGAAAACGAAAAAACATTAAGATGTTGATAGCTTTACTACACATAACTAAATATTCATTATTCATTAGGTTATGGAAACATCTTTTTGTTTTAAATTTATTTCGAATGTGTAAATACTTTTGTTTTTTAAAACTCAAACCTTGGTAGGTACGTGGTCCTTAACTTCAATTCTGATAATCTTATAATCGGTAAACGCGAATTAGAAAATCGTTTCATTTATTACATCGTAATCTTGTTTTTAACACGTTTTAGACAATGATTTTCTAAATGTATTGGTGTAAACAAAGCTGAAGGAATGATTTTATCTTGTTAAAAAGCGCTGTTTGAACCTATGTTGTATAGTACCCTTTCCTCTTAGCATTATTTTCCCCTGAAAGACGATTATACAGCAGTACCCATCCTCCCCGGGAAAATAGTAATATAGTAGACTTTCCCCCATAGAAGGCTATCGTATCAAGTAAGATTTCCCACTTTTATAGCTAGCCTACCCCCACGGAAGGCTTACTATACACAGATGATGTTTATGGCGGGCCATTATAGTCATGGCAATATTCACAGTGTTTTTATCTTATGATAAAATTATGTTTATGAAACTATCAAAATTAATAAAGATAAAAAATCATTAGTTTTCTCAATTTTGCTTCTGTTGTACTTAAATATTCATAGATTTATACAAAAGCTGAAATAAAATACACTTGCCATTTAATAAACTCCGAATTACTCAAATGTGGGCTTATATACTTTCTTTTCCAAAAATTAGGATGAATGTTTGCTAAATTGACTTTTATCTGAAGAGTATATTCGTTGCATATTGTTTCATTTTCATTAACACGATTGCCCTGTTTAGATTTTACCAATTTTTGTTCTACCAGAAATAAATCATATAATACATATTTTCCATCATCTCGTTCCGAAGGTCTTATCACCCGTATAGGTCATAAACAATCTGTATGTGAGCTACATTTCAGGATTTCAACATCAAACAGACGAACAGACAAACTTGTTAGCAAGTTTTAACTTGTTCATTTACAAAAAGATTTTATGCACAACATTAATTTATCAAATTATTATAGAACGTTTCAAGTATCTTATGATCTAAAACATCCAATTTTATAAATTGGCAATACAAATCTTAACGTGAAGAGGTAAATGAAGTATATGTACCCCGAAGATATACACGTACAAAACATTGATTGTAATCCCGACTTAATTTCCAAACACATTCTTTCTAAAATCTAAACCGAAAAGAAATTACTATTTAGCATCATTTTCCGGAGAGGAAAGCTATAACAGAAAAAAAACCTGCTACACGGTACCATATTAATAGTCGAAACAAACAACAAAACATAAATCACGTTCTTCCCGAAGTTCTGAAAGCTGTAATACTGTTCCTTTTAATAAAAGAAAAACTTTTAGTGACAGGAGTTTTAGTACTATTGGAACAAAACTATGGAATGAACTACATATTCCTATTAAGCAGCCAATTGACGATTTTAAAAGCAGATTAAAAAATACTTCTGTAGAGACTTTTACGCTTTCATTTAGTTCTAAATCTTTATGTATATTTGTACATATGAATATGTTCTTTATTTATTGTCTCTAATTGTACAACGCCACTGAATAGGTTTATGTAGAAAAATAGACATTGAAATAAAAAATCAGTTTTAGTTTCAGTATTGGTAAATTAAAAAAAACTCATTTAATTTCAGAAACTATATCAGGTATAGTCTAAACTTTATTGCATAAACTTGATTTTATTTTATATCTTGTGCATGTACATTTAAAACGTAAGATTTGTATATATTTGAATATAAATGTAAAGAAATAAATATAATATTGCTCTTTCCATCATCTTGGAAAGTGATAACGTCTGTGTATTTGGACTCTGTTAGGTGATACTACGTATACAAGTCAAATCATTCATTATAGCTTCTCTTGATTGTTATCTGTATATCTGTATTCAAATACAAAAATATGTATCGCTGAAATGCGCGTTAAAGCGTTTAATATATGTACCATAGTACACGCATCAGAATCAATACATCAGTCATAGGTTTTGAAAGAGCCCTTCCAGTCGGGAAAGTAGACTCTACTGTTATCCGGAAAATAGAGAGTGTCGCCTGAACAGACAGAACAACGACATGGGAAAACAGCATGATGTTTTGTAATTAGTAGCATACTCTACATCTAAATAATTGCTATAGTATTTGTTTTTAGCCACCCCGGCAGTTTGTAGTATGTTATATATTTGGCGTCCATGGTAGCTAAGGGTCCCAGTTGGCTTGCTTTAATATTCCCAGAGCTTGTTGTTTCCGATTTACTCTATGAAATATTCTTTTTGAATTCGCATCCATTACGTTTGTCATTATTTGAACGCCTGATGATCATGGGGTTTTCGACTGTGTATGGAGTTACCACTATATATTATTTAAGTGAGGCACATGACATGATCAAGAATGTGTTAATGATGATAAAAAAAGATAAAAAATTAATAATTGCTTAAAAAGATGTCTATGAAAGAGTTACACCTACATAATAAATGAAGGACTATAGGTAAAGTAAGGCATTAAACGATTGTCGTCAAAGTAAAGGCTTTCGCTATACTAAATAGGCATTCACATTTGTCAAAGTAATTTAGATTTTGTTAGCAAATTGATTAGCAAATATTTTTGTTTTCGTATTCTAATTCAATATTTGTTTCAAAGACAATATTATGTACATCAAAGGCATGGACGTCCAGGAACTACGTTATAGTTTACGGCGGCATATCGATGAAATAGGAGATTGATTTTATGTATCTTGTTTCAAAATTCAATATACCACTGAAGTTTTCTACTGGACAGACATCTTTTTGATAGCCACTCAAAAATTAAGCCGCTTTTTAATGTTTTACCGACTTCAAATTCACACCTAAACAACTCCGACAGTTGATGTTTTAGAATTGCGCTAAAATTTGTACAGTGTAGATAGAAAAAAAATGTCAATACCTTTTTAATATAATTGAAAATACTTTATTTTCAAATGCTGTCAACTTACACACAAAACAAACCCAGAGAGAGAGAGAGAGAGAGAGAGAGAGAGAGAGAGAGAAATGTCTGCCTGTTTTATAACTACACACTATGCATAGTTACACAAAATAGATATCCCCGTCTTTAGTACTTTGAACGGTACTTCCACTGAGCCGTGGTGTCCTTAATTAATTCTAAGCCGAAATATATAATGACAAATAAAATTCAACCAAGCAATGTTAATTGCAAAAATCTTTTATTATGCATAATCTCGAGCAGTGAAATTATCTCTGACATAGAGAAGATATTATCGGGCTTTAAAATTATCTTGGATAGAGAAGAAAACCAGAGAATGTGTTTCCTTTAAACCGTAAACGTTGTCGTGGATCAATTTTCCAGAAACTCGTGCTATGGTGAGACATGACACTCACGTGGTCTCCTTTACGGAGGGATACAATGACCATATTACTACTCATGTTGAACTCATTCGGGATTGCTCCTGAAACTCCTTCTACCATTTCCCGGTTGTTAACAGTGATAAAAAACGACGCTTTGGTGCCTGGAGTTGGTTCCAATGAAAAAAAGAACACGTATGTCCCTTTGACGGGGGCAACAAAACGGCCTCTGTACTTGTGGTACCCACCGCCAATGTTAAGCTGGACCTGGTTGTATTTCACGACCTGTGATTGATGTGTTATTCGCTGACCGGTTCCATCGTGTGCGACAGTGAACGCTACCTGTTCTGTAAATACAGGGGAGAGGTCAGCAGATTAAGATTAGAATAGCCTGACTCATATAATACATGTATAACAAGCAAGTTGTATACATGTTTGTACTGTCAACAAAATGTTAATTTGTATTTCAGTATACACTGAATGTATTAAGGAGAGGAGTTATTAGAACTTTTGACATATTTAGAGTCAACAATAAAATATGTTCAATTCAATTCAACAATAAATTTAGCAAAAAATCATAAAAAGATGAATACTCGTATACACTTGTATATCAACTAAATCAAAATCAGCCAAGGTGTTGTCTTTTTAAAATAAATTTTAGTATATGGAATGTACCGTTTCGATGCAGTTTATTAGTACATTGAAGTGAAAACAAAAGCCCCCCAAAAAATTAATTAAACAAAAAAAAACCCCAAAACAAAAAACAAAAAAAAAAACCCAAAACAAAACAAAACAACCTCATCAAAAAAGAAAAACCCAACCACAATACCAAGAAAAAACAAAAACAAACTGGTAGTGTCAATATATCTTACTCTGTCTCTTTCTCATCTCTCTTTTAACATCGTTAATTTGTCTTTGGAGGTTTGACATCATATGAAGCAGATGATAGTTATAACTACGTGATTTGCGTTGTACAATCTAAAAAAAATAATTCATGAACTTAACTTACGGATTTTTGAGTTTTGATATCTTAAAGATACATCTATGACGGCAAGTTTAGTCGATCAAGTTTGAAACCAATACCTTAGTTTCCATCTGTTCTCCATGGTTACTTGATACCATACACACCACACAAACAATGCAGAAAATGGTAACGATTCTTCTGAAAAAAAAAACCCAATTCAAACATCGTTAATGTTCATCTTAAAATAACCCAAAACTTAAAAGAAAAACCCCACAACCACCCCCTTCCCCGTGAAAAAACCCAACATCCATTATATTATAAAATTCCATAAAAAAGTGGATTATTTTATTTCAGTGCATAGTATAACAATTGCTGATATTGAATTTTATTTTACCAAAAACGGATAAAATAAAACAAAATTGCAATAAAAATTGGTTCTCAACATTCATACTTACACACTATCTTTTAATCACTATAAAGCAGTGAGGACTAAACAGTCATACTTACCCAAAAGTTTTCACCATTGTCATGACGTGAAATCTACCAACTTCAGTATACCAATTCAGCAAAGGACGGTTACTTATATACCATTGCCCAAGGATACTTCAACTGTTTTACCTGCAGATGTTGATGCCAAATGTTTCAAAGTTTTATATAAAATACAACAAAAGCTTTAACATGACAAAAAGATACCTGTCATGTTTGAATAATACAGAATATTGAAATGAAACACAATCGTTAAAATGGCGTTGAAACATTGCATGAAATGTTTTCAAATTTTATAAATTTTGACACTCGTTTTATGTTACTCGAAACTATATATATTATTACAAGAACATAAAATGTATCTTATTATTTCTATGGCACGTCATTTTGCATGCGACATTCTTGTTATCATCAATATATGTAGGAAAGAAGTGACTATAGCTTTAGAGGCGTGTGCAAAATCGATTTCAAGTAAAATATGTTTAAACTAAATGAATTGTGCGTTCACAATTTTAAATAACCAAAAAATTACTATTTTAGGTGTCGTTGGAAACATACTAACAGTAAAGCATTTATTTAAATACAGTAGATCAAAACGTGTTTATAAAGAATTCAAATACCCTATTCACCACGCAATAAGAATAAAAAGTTTTAGTTTGAAGATTAGAAAACCTACTTTGTTAATACTTGTTGTTGATTTTAGATGCAAAATTGAAACAATAACTTGATTGGTCAGATGTCCATTATAAAAGTGAAAAGAAACCGATCATGGATCAGAAACTTTTCTCGTTTTCATAATAGATTTACTAAACTTTACTACGGACTTTCGAGAACGAGAAGATTTTATTGTCCCAAGAGGAGAGAAGAGATAGTAAGACGTGCTGTCTATTGACTCTATAACTCCATAAACCGTCAACACATTACAATTAATTCTTCACGCACAAAGTGGAGTCACAGTTGAATGTCTCTAATTACATATTTATTACAGTTTGACATATAAGTATTGATCAAAACACATAAATAAACCTGTTTTATCATGTATACAGACCCTAAAACGTGCTACTACACGTGCGACTTCTATACGTACGGCTCAATTGACCACTGTCGCTTGATGAAGACGGGTGGAGATTGTCGATGACCAGATAAGTTAAATATTATGCTTGATTTTTGATACTGGATTAAATAATGTATACTTAAATTTGGCCGTGTTATTTTTTTTCAAGTAAAACCATTACAAAATATCATTTAATTTATTTCCATTTATTATCAATCCTTTTATTATCGACAAAATTTTCATGGCCGATTTCTGAAAACTTGAATGATAGAAATGTTCACACAATGTAGTACTATATTGATTGTACTTATGAATGTTTTAAGGTGGAATAACACACCTGGAAAAAGTCACTCAAATTAACAGTAAATTATTTGATTATGAAGGATAAAATGATAAATAAACGGTACATATGTTAAATAAGCGAAAAATCTGCAGTTTGGGGATAAAAAATGAATATCTAAAAAATTCAATTCAGTAATAACAGCAAAAGCCCCTGCGGGATTCAAACTCGGGATGTACGGAATCTTTATCCACTCGGCTATAGAGTAAGTTACATGTTGCCGTCGATAAAATCCTTTTAATAAAACGAAAGGTCGTTTCGATCAGAGGTCAGCCGTTTTTTGATGATGTGTTATTCTACCTTAAGCATTGAATACATTCTGGACTTTAAAATTACGTGATTCTCAGAGAGAGAGAGAGAGAGAGAGAGAGAGAGAGAGAGAGATAGAGAGAGAGGGTGTGTGTACATTGTCATTATCATTAAATTACAGTTTTATCATTGAACTTTAATATTTCGCTTTAACTAAGTTATTTGTTAGGACCCAATGTGCAACCCTGTCAATCAATTTAATTAGAACAGATCACGTCATTCGCCGCGTGAAAAAAGTATCGGGCAAAAAAGTTTCAATTTTATGTTTGAAATTCTTAAATTCATAGAGAAATATTCCTATTTAAATTTTCTCAACAATCATATTTCCCTTTGACTTCGTGATGATAACTCCTGTTCTGGCGATCAGTGCCCCTTTTCCTCGCTGTCGTATTTTCTGTTAGATAAATTCTCAATATCTTTATTACTTTCAACAGGGTTGTTTACCTATGTTGTATTGCAGCTTTTCTTTATGGCAGCTTTCCCCCCGGAAAACTGGATATATAGTAGCCTTGTCCCCCAGGGGAAAAGACTACTATACAGTAGAATTTTCCCTATAGTAGGGTTTCTCACCTACATTTTTGGTTCAGATCTTAGAAAAAAAAATTATGGAAGGCCAATCGAAATTTAAATCAATGTTTTTTTTCCTGCATCCAAAGGCTACATAAGCCTACATACATTTGTACACTTAAGGTGTGTTTTGTTATTTTATTGTTTTATATAGACAAAGTTTTAATTTGGTTCATATCAAATACAGACAACTTATAAAGTAGCACATGTTATGTAGCCATACGCAAAAACATATAATAATTCTTGATTTATAGATTACAAATGTCTTCTAAATAGTAAAAAATAACTAATTCGTCGTCCGTTTTTCCGTCCGCCTCATTGCGTCCGGGTCATATCTCTGCTGTGGAGATTAAATGGAAGTACTAAGTCATACACATATCGCTTATGACTTGATTGTGACGTGAATGTTTTTCTCTGATGTGTTTACGATAATCAAGCAGTACTTTGTCTTTTTAGATCTAATTATTTTTCCTGAGTTTGAACAATTGCCATACAATTTACATAGTACACATACAGTCATGTATAGTGTACAAATGGACGTCCGTGATACCCGCATTAATTCCTTTAATATTAGATATGAATGGTGTACAATTGAAATTTTGTTTTACAAGATTAACTCAATTTTAAAAGATTGTTTTTTTTTTCTATTTTTCATCAGTAGAAACTTTTAATACATAATACATGTAAGTTTAGTTTTTCATTTAAAGACAAAGAAGAGAAATATATATATATATATATATATATATATATATATATATATATATATATATATATATATATATAGAGAGAGAGAGAGAGAGAGAGAGAGAGAGAGAGAGAGACCGAGCTCTCTCCTCCGTTGCTACATGCCTGCCTGGGACCTGACAAATTAAACGATTTATTTTGTATTCACAAATACTGTCTCGGTTTGGCAGAAGATGATAATTATTCACTCATTTCTAATAACTACACTAAGTTAGTTACATTAATTGCTTTGATTTCCCAATCCACAGCAACAAGGCTTTCAAAAACATCTTGGCTGTTTAACAGCCTCTTATGATCTACAGGAAACAGTTTTCCATAACCTTGAACAAAATAATAATGTCTATGTCAGCTTTCTAGATACAAGTAAGCTTTCGAAACTGTCTGGAGGAATGGACTTCTATATAAACTTTTCAATCTTGGAATCACTGGCAAAACCTGGTCATTGATACAGAACTGCCATTCCAACACGGTCAGCTCAGTGGTTGTCAATCAAACACGATCGAGATGGTTTCCCGTATACCAAGGCGTGCGACAAGGTGGGGTATGATCTACATTCTTGTATTTGGTATTTATCAACGATCTTATAAATGAATTGGAACTCAACAGTCCAAATTCTGGTGTTCTTGGCGTAAGGAGCAGCTGTCCTTCGCTAGCAGATGACCTATCGTTCATCTCCACTTCGCCAGTGTAGCTTCTGAGATTATTGGATGTTGCGTACTCATACTCGTGCAAGTGGCGTTTTAAATTCAACGCGTCAAAATCATGTGTATTAACATTCTTTGCTAAATGCAACAATCGAAAAAAAGAATTCACATGGCATCTTGGACAAACTGAAGTACCACAGAAAGAGTCGTACAACCACCTAGGTATTACCGTGCACTCGAAGTGCAAACTATCGGTCGCGATATCTGATGCGTGCAAAAAGGGCAAGAAATCTTACTTTGCATTATCTGACATTGGATCCAAGTACTTAAACCCTGCGACAGTGTCTCACCTTTATAAATGTGTAGTTATTCCATCGGTTTTGTATGGATGTGAGCTGTGGAGTAATATGAGCTCTTCAGATCTACAACAACTTAATACATTTCAACACTTTGTATGCAAAAATGCCCTGGAACTCCCCAAACTATGCATATCTGATATATCCGAGTCACTTTTTAACGTTCAACCTATATCAGCAGAAATTGACACCAGAAAACTTCTTTTCTTAGGAAGACTCTGCCGCTTGGATTACGATGCCCTGCCGAAAAAAAATCTTTCTCACTCGGCTGATGTCCTTCATGCTATATTTGTCAGACAAGCAAAAAGGATTTATCCCCGACATCGTAACCATCCTTCACCTATTCGACCTAGCAGAATACTTACAAGACTGGCTGTACAATGGAACTTTCCCAACCAAAGACTCCTGGAAAAAGATTGTCAGACGGGCTGTGAAATCGTCTCAAGATAGAGATCGAGAGAGACGCATGTCCTATGATTCGGACATTTCCTTCTTCAGAGAAATATTTTCAAAATTTATACCTTCATCTATATGGAAATTACCATCAACTCCCGACGAAATCAACTTGTGTAAATTTATTTTCAAATTGTGTACAAAAATGCATTGCAATTATAATGAAAATATGTATATCTGTGTGTTGTGTAATCGCACATTCAGGGATGTCTTCTGTCACTGCTCATGTACGTGTCCAGTTACTTTTGATCTTCGAAATAGATGGTGGAGCGCGATTATAAATTCTTCTGACATTCCACTAGTTGCAGAGTTAAGCGGTCTCTCTGAAGATGACCTATATATGACTCTTATTGGTCGCCATACAGCCACTCCGATGGACAAGTCTTTCCATGCACCCTTTTACCTGGCCAATTTTCGTTTAGTGCGTTCATGTGCTGCCCAATACTTCAGAGCCCTCCGTTTAAGCGTAATGTGAGATTTAAAGTTTTGACGAACTTTTGGTAAACAATAATGTATATACAATCATGTATATTTTATGTATATATATTTTTTTCTAAGTCATTCTTTTCTTTTCTTTTCACCTTTTTCCTTATTATTTGATGTTTTCTGAGAATTCATAACTTGTATGTATCTTCATTATCTCCTTAAGGAGGAAATAAAGTATGAATGAAAGAGGATGAAAATTATTCACTTATTTCTAATAACTACACTAAGTTAGTTACATAAATTGCTTTGATTATCGGCCAAAAAATTATTCAAATGTCCATGGCTAAAGAGTACATCTATATCGATTTATATAAGCCTTGTATGATCGTTCTTAATTTTTATCACTTCATTCTGAAAAATAATCTTAAGAAAATTCGTAATGTCGAATAAACTGTATTTATGTATTTTCGAGATAGATAACAACTAATTTCATATTTAACCTGCACATGTAATTCGGTATATTGCAGTATAAAGGAAAATTAGTTTGTAGCATTAAGTTCTTTGAAGAAGCGCGTGCTTATGTATTATGTGAATGACGAGGGCATCAAATGTTAATTACACATGCATTTTCTTTACACAAAATAGCGGTTATTTGGATTTCTGGGTTTTTTGTTTGAAGTTATTTGCTTTTGGTCACTGAAATATATAATTATCTAAGTAAATGCATATTTTTGTAAATGTATTTAAGTAGTGTTACTGGTTTTAGACCGTCCACCACGGGATCGAACTCTGATCGCAGCGGTCAGAATAGAGTGCATTGTCCACTGCGCTACTTGGACACCCACTTTTACACAGTAACTGATTTCAACAGTTCTAAAATATGTACAGAATAACTGTAAGAAATGTTTCACAGTAAGTGGACTTTTGGATGGAAACAACTCGATTTTTTTTCACAAAAAATCAAGAGTGAATTAAATATGTAAATGTGGTTGCATCGGGTCAGTGGACGTAGGCAAGTTTGTCAGCTTACCATGAATGATGTAATCATGTGATTGACTACAAAATTTTCACGCTAAAAAATGGTATTCTGGTTAACTTTTTGGTGAAATTTCAATGGTGTATCTTTTGTCTCAAGGGAGAAAGAGTAAATGTCTCAATAATTTCCGAACAACCCTCATATCTATCATAATTAAATAATTTTCTGCAGATTTAAGAAATTATTTCAAGGTGTAGTGGCTGTAGTGAACCACCTTAATTAATGTTGACCCAACTCTTTGATATTCCTTTTCATCCATGCATAAGTGACTGTATTTTTATATAATTTGTATATTTATTATTGATGCAACAAAAATAGCTGTGTTTTTTGTTGTTGCTATTTTTTTTTTCTGGGGGAAGGGTATTTGGGTTTTTTTGGGTTTTTTTCTTTTGGTTTTTTTAGTCGCGTTGCATTGGCGGCGTAAAGGGTAAAAAAGACGTTAAATGCAAAACGAACAACTTATTTTTAAAAACATACTAAAATACGAAACAGATCAGTTTAAAACAAAATCAACAGCCTCTATTGCAAAACCAACAGACAGCGATGCAAAACAAACGACCACCGATGCAAAACCAATAGTCATGCACTGAATTATCGCTAGATGGCGTGCAAAGAGGAATCAGGAGAAATCGAACCCTGGAGAAAACGTAACCTGGAGAAAACGTAACCTGGAGAAAACATATCCATAAATTATGGTGCGTTTTCTCGTAACAATATTTGAAATAGTTATAAAAACTGTTCTAATGTAATAAAATAACTTATTCAATAAACATTTGTACATTTTTGCTTGTGTCATTGTTTACATAATCACGTACATTAACTAAATGTATACACGATACAGGCACGTATATGTGCCATCGCTTTTGAAAGTAGAGGGGGCACAGACTTATCCTAAAAACCTTATCAAGCCAAAAATTAAAAAAGACAAACAAAAACCCGCCAAAAACTTGCAAATCATGAAAATCCTATTCCGTGGGGGGGGGGGGGGGGGGGGTGGGGGGGGGGGGTGGGGTGGGGGGGAAATATGCGTTTACCTATAACTTCAATTTCACTGTTAATTTTCGTTATTTTCGCTTTCAGTTTTTACATGCTCCGAAAAAGTTGGGACCAACTCCTTGAATATTCGGTTTCTTATTTTTAATTTAAGAAAAAAAGTTTTGCTGCGAGAAAAACTGGGGGAGGGAGGCCTCCCAGGTCCCCCCCCCCCCCGATGCTACGTGCCTGCAATAATTGAGTATACACACAAACATGCGTCGCCTGAGCAGTTAAACCAGTCTGCAATTAATCAATCTGTACAGTATAATTATCTGAAATCGTTAAAAAATCTAATAGTTATGATTGCATTATTATTGGAGAATTTAAAGATTGATATAATGATAAGAATAATGTGACGGTTTTGTGTACATGTGATTATGTGTATTCATTTATTAATCCATACATGTTATGTGTATCTGTATATCTTTTATGTCTATATGTATTCATATATGTTAGGCGCGCCCGGGTCTATAGTACTGGCCGGGATTTAGTATTATTATATAATATGTGCAATTGTTTAATCAGCAGCAGTTGGCAATATTATTAATTATCGATTAGACGTATTACGAGGATTGGGGCCTAAATTTCTATCTACAATAATAGTAATTATCACATTTTTGGATTTTATATGATATTGTTTCATATCTTTTACGTTTGTTTTGCATGATTGTTATTTACACAAAATATAATAAAACTCTTTAAACCCTGAAATTCTTGTTATTCTTTTTATCCTTCCGAACTCGTATTATCTATGGGACAAACCCCTAGACAGTCCCGGCCGTTACAATAAGAAGACGATAGCGCGTTTTTGTTTAGTTTTTTAGCTCACCTGAGCTGAAAGCTCAAGTGAGCTTTTCTGATCACATTTTGTCTGTCGTCAGTCTGTCTGTCTGTCTGTCTGTCTGTCCGTCTGTCTGTCCGTAAACTTTTCACATTTTTGACATCTCCTAAAAAACTACTAGGCCAATTTTAACCAAACTTGGCTCAAAGCACCCTTTGGCAAAGGGGATTCAAAGTTGTGATAATTAAGGATCACGCCCTTTTCAAAGGGGAGATAATTAAAATTTATTAAAAAAAATTGAGAAATTTTCAAAAATCTTCTTCTCAAGAACTATTTGGCCAGGAAAGCTGAAACTTGTGTGGAAGCATCCTCAGGTAGTTTAGATTCAAGGTTGTGAAAATCATGACCCCGGGAGGAAGGGTGGGGCCACAATGGGGGGTTGAATTTTTACGTATGAATATATAGAGTAAATCTTTAAAAATCTTCTTCTCAGAATCCAATCAGCAAGGAAAGATGAAACTTGTGTGAAAGCATCCTCAGGTAGTGTAGATTCAAAGTTGTGAAAATCATGACCCCCGGAGGTAGGGTGGGGCCACAATGGGGGGGGGTCAAATTTTTACATAGGAATATATAGAGTATATCTTTAGAAATCTTCTTCTCAGAAACTAATCAGCCAGGAAAGCTGAAACTTGTATGGAAGCATCCTCAGGTAGTGTAGATTCAAAGTTGTGAAAATCATGACCCTGGGAAGTAGGATTGGGCCACAATTGGGGGTTGAATTTTTACATAGGAATATATAGAGTAAATCTTTAAAAATCTTCTTCTCAGAAACTAATCAGCAAGGAAAGATGAAACTTGTGTAGAAGCATTCTCAGGTAATGTAGATTCAAAGATATGAAAATCATGACCCCAGGGGGTAGGGTGGGGCCACAATTGGGGGTTGAATTTCTACATAGGAATATATAGAGTAAATCTTTACAAATCGTCTTCTCAGAAACGAATCAGCCAGAAAAGCTGAAACTTGTGTGGAATCATCCTCAGGTAGTGTTGATTTAAAGTTGTAAAAATCGTGATCCCTGGGGGTAGGGTGAGGCCACAA
>WFKH01011926.1:77852806-77866370 GCA_016163765.1 Magallana hongkongensis | reverse complement strand
TCTCTCTCTCTCTCTCTCTCTCTCTCTCTCTCTCTCTCCTCTGTTTGTTATAACATCGCACATGTATGCGCAAACCACACACTTTTACAGATCGTGCAATGACTGCATGTATTTTAGAAACGGAGTGTTTTTGTAGTACGGCCGCCGGGGGCTTTAAAAAAGATACAGACGATGATGTGCATGCGACGTAAGGCAGCACTATCTGTGCAAAATAAAACGGATATCTTCGAAATTCTTTCAAAGAATAAATTTAATCCTATTTTATGTTTTATTGATTGTAGTTTTCTTTATTCTTTTCATACAAACATTTTACTACAATGTGTAGTTCATGCATTAAGAAATCCGTGCAAACTGATGCCTCGATCATAAAGCAACCGAGTAGATTTCTGGACCGGTATATATACCCCAGTGACAGTTGAAAAGTGATCAAAACTAATATGGTGACCAAATGCTTTTATGAATTAAAATCAGCTTTGATAAGAAAACAGTTAAAAAACAACACCCCTCGCTAAATTTAATCGCAAACATTTAGAAAACAATAAATCTGACAAAACAAGGCTCTCTGTAAAACTATTTTGTATACCGGAAGCTGTGTTAGAGTGTTGTGTTGTTTATAGTAACTTTGAAGATTTGCCTGCCTACGGCCAGGACTTTGTTTTCAGCAGAGCCCGGCTAAATATCACAAAAAAACATGTGGATTTCTGATACATGTAGCTATTACAATCAAACAGTTTATAATATAATTAGATTTGTGATACTTTTTAACACGAATAGAGACACGTGATATTGTATGTTCATTTATGAATATTTACGAGGGTTGTTAGAAAAGTTCGCGGACAAGTTCGATTGTGAGCGGACTATTCACGCGATACCAACGAAACTTTGCAGATGTAATCTTGACGTATTTTCTAGGAAAAATATAAAGATTTGTTGTTTTTTAAATGCTCCATAAAAATATACAGCTTATTTATTTTGATAAGATACGCTTCACGGAGCATGTCAGTTTTTTAATTTTATATATTTTGTACGCATCTAATTTATTAAGAGAATGTACCGTTTAAGCGCATTAAAATAAACTATATTTCATATGACATCACATTAACTTATGAAGGTCATTTTGTGAAAGTTTCAATTCAATTGAAGAATTTCTGATTGTTTTTTCACCGAATTTGGACGAACAACGCTTGAAAAATGAGTCAAAAACGTTGACGTCAATCGACATCTTGGAGCACGGGCCTTTATTTAATTTTGTGTGTACGCAGGAAAATCTCCGATGGAAACCAAAATGATCAAAGATGGTGTTATTTTTATAGGACAAAAGTTTACAATTAAAATCACAGAGGTTTAAAGATGGAAGAACGTATATTTAAAGCTCTTGCAGCACCCCAACCCCACATACAGCCCGGATCTTGCACCTATGGATTTCGCTTTATTTCCTTATCTAAAGTCGAAACTGCGTGGACAGAGATTTTTGGACCTAAATGATCTACGATATGCCACAAAACACAGTTTACAAAAACTTGACAAATAATGGTATGAACGTGCATTTTACAAATGGGTTAAATGATTTGAAAAGTGTGTGGAACTAAAACGGTGTTTACTTTGAAAAAGAGTAAAAGGTGTGACTTTCAGTTGTTTGACGTCACCTGACGTCGTGAAAATATGAAATGGTGCTCCGTAAATCTAATTCATGCGAAGTAAAAATCGTTGTATCTTTTGAAAAAAAAAATCAAATTCATATGATTTTTTGCGAACTTATTTTCAATTGGTAATCATTTAATAAAACATACGCCATCTTACAAAATACACAGTAATTTTGCCGTAAATAACTTTGTCCGCGAACTTTTCTAACAACCGTCGTACATTCACCACCTCTATTTCTAACGGAAATTGATTGTATATCCATAGCTCTGTAGAAACTAACAAAACTGAAATCTACACGCCCCGTTTGTCGATTGGATGAAACCTTCAACAACCTAAGAAAAGTCACGAACTGCACGAAATAATCATGATGATGTCAGACTCAAGCTCCCATAGAAGATGATTTGGTTGTTTCTTTTATGTTACACACTAATGTACTTAAATAATAATTTAATAAAATGCTTTTTTTGATGATTCATGCGGGTTATGAAGGTAGCGATTATTTCAAATTGCATTTTTGCCATCTTCATATCCCGCATGAATCACTAAAGAAAGCATTCTATTGTTTAATTAAAACGTAACTTGTCCTTACTTAAAATAGGTTCCAATTGATAGTATTAACAGTGAAACAATTTGTTGCTAAAGTAAAATTCTTGCAAAAGGTACATTTAGAAAAATTCCTTTCACTGTTTAATATCTAAGTAAGTATAATATAACACTATCTGATATACACCCAAATCAATCATAACATTTCCATTGAACGCAAATCAATCATAACAAGAACGCAAACCAAGCATCGCAAAAACACCAGTAATGAGAGGCCATGAAATCAAATTCTACGGTTACTTACACAGCTTTATCATTTTGCAACATATAATGTCTCGCTATTGATCATCAATAACTATATAATAAATACGTGAATGTTAAAATCCTCAAAATATCATAAAAATGAATAAAACTTCATTCGATGTTTTTTGGACGTTTGGGTGAAAAAAGTATAGCAATCGCAAAAAATTGTTGCAAACAAATTATAGCATTGACCCAAACAAATAGTCGTTCCTTTTCTTATAATAACACTGTTCATTTAAGTTTTGTTATGCTTTTCGAGTAATGTGAGTAACAAGATTTTCGACAATAACTCAAAACTAACTTTCCTGAAATATTTAGCCTACTTTATCCCTTTTGAAGTTTTGCATTTTTAAAAATACACAGGGGTACCCAAATCAATATAGCAGGTGATCCAAATCAACCACATTTTCGATTAGCACTTTCCATACAGTGATAGTTAAACATGAAGTTTCTAACACGTGTCCACCGCTCAAAGTGGTCAATATAGATTCTCATTTTACAACGTTTTCTGTCAAACTGTTTCTTTCTTTCTTTTCTCTTCGAACGCGCTATTCCACTGCCAACGGACTGACCAAGTTTCCGCATCGACCTCTTGTGTTCTTTCTAAACTTAGCTTATCACATCACGTGCTAATGAATATTTCAAAGCTGGGAGTTCATTGACCGGCCCAGTCAAAAAATAAATAAATTCGAATTTATATCAAATACTTTTAATTGCGTTTGATTTCAACTGTATAATTTACAAAAAGTTAATAACTTTTGTAGCCTAATGGAAAAACGAAAACATTTCTTTCTTTTAAAATGTTCATTTAAAACGGCCTATATACCTTTAAACGTATTTATGATAATCAACAAAATTTTCATTGAGATTTGTTGATAATCTCAATGAATTGTTGTAGTAAACAATGACTGGAATTATGAATAATACAAGTGTGTATATATATCTTATTTTGTTTTGAGTAATGCTTCAAATGGCACGTTTTTATTGAAACCACATTAAATAATGTTGACTGAATCATCAATCAACTTGATTAGCACAGTTGATAAATTCCTTCAAATTCGATAGTTTCCATAAATTGCTGTAGTAAAAACATGGCGGCTACACTGTAGTATTAAAAGAGGAAAAGTAATGGAAGTATTCGTTTTGCATAAATGTAATATCTATCACCATTGTAGTCTTTGTTATAATTCTTAAACGTCTAGAATATGCTATCCATCTAACTGGAAAAAAATGTTACATTATATTTGAAAAAGATGAAAATTTGATCATAGTTTGACAAAAGATTATGACTGGATCATAAATTTTGTACATTTAAAACACTAATTAGTAGCATATATGTGGTCAAAGTATGTGTCCATACATGTATATAAACGTGTAAATTATCTCTTTTAATAGATATGCTCAGTCACGCCTAATATTATAATTCTTTTAAAACAGAAATGTCCTGATTCTTTAATAATAATTATTGAGGTTTTGGCTGCCTATTTATTCCTTACATTGATGGCGTAATTTGAATCAGGGTCCACCTTAACCCATATCGGCGTTACTTTACTAGAGGAAAATATACATTTCACTATTCTTATCAACACAAAAAAATAATAATAATATTTTTTTTTTGGTGTAACAAAACAGAACTGCAATATCAGTCAGATAAACAATGCTGATAAGTAAAATATCAGAGGGACCAATGCCACTGACACTGGTCATGAACACTTGACCTCAAACATGTAAACATAAAAATATATATCAGATTTTGACTTACTTTGGTAAACCAGAATAAATGCAATGTTAAGGTGAGCTTATATATACCAGTGAGTTTTCATTCAAAAAAGAGACTGCTACCAATAACATTCTTTTACATTTTAGGAAACTCACAGGCAATGTTCGCCCTTATACGTATACATATACTATTAACGACACAATATTGTCTATTGATGTCAGCCCACGCCATTACCAGAATATTATGTGAAGAGTAGCGTTTTAGCTTTTAGTTGCATCCCGGCATTCCTATGAGGATGGGTAAAATATTATTATTTTTATCATAGTCATTTGGGGACCGGGTACGGGATGATACCTGGTTAGTAAATGTCAAACCCAGCGAAGCGAAGCCGAGTCGGGTATGAAATTTACTAACCACATATCATACCATACCCGGTCACTATGTAACGATTATATCTTGCCGACTGCCTCTCTGTAGATGAAATAAAGACAATTAAACTATGAAAATCAATCGTTTCATAACAAGTTACAAGTTTCAATGGTTTGGGCACAAAACCTGATGTCATAATACTCTTAGAATGACGTCATAATGCTCAAAGGGAGTAATATTTCGAACTGACTGCGCATAGAATATACATGGTCTTCACGTGACTACTGTTTAAGCCAATGATTTCCTTAAAATTAGCAGGAGGTAAGATACAACAATATGTAAACGCTGTTTGGTTCCAATCCCATCACAGCAATAGTACAGATATTGAAGTTGCAGTAAATAATGTGATCCTGTACTATGAAAATTTTGATCTTTAATCGTTTACAAGGATAACTTATACAAATCCTGTTTTAACTACGTATTAAAAGTATCAAATTTTGAATTATACTCTGTCGAAAGATATCCTCACTTCACATTTTCCTTAATTACTCGATATTAATAAATACCTCAGGGTTCAAACGATGTTCATTCAAAAGTATGAAAAAAGATTTCTCCTTTGAAACGCCCCCCTCAAGCTTATCAGGTTTCAATACTCGACTTAAAAGTTATGTCTACGGGGATTTTGCATTGCAACAGACCCGGATGATAACGATGAAAAATTGTGCGAGGTATTCCGAGAGACTTCCGAATGAAGAAAAGATAGCAATATTTCCCGTAATAAATCTCCGTAAGAAATCAGTTTTTGTTCTTGTTAATTTTTCCAAGTGAAAAAACATAATGTGTGAATTAAATTATCTTGGATATTTTCTCTTTCATCTGTTTTAATTGTACTTCTTTCACGGGTATGTGGATTATTATTAAAAATCGCTGAGATGTGCTGCATTAATATCTTGGGACAAACTTAAGTAGATTTGCTTTAAGGTAGAGTTTATAAGACGTGTTTGCTGATTCTAGAATAAAGTTCGAATATATAACACTGTACCGGATAATTATGCCAATACCAAGGTGGCATTTTTGCACCCGCTTAAGATGCAGTTTCGCAAAATTCAATATCTACTCAAAGATAGATCATTGTTTGAAGAGTATATTTATAACCACTTCTGTTTTGAGTGTGTATCACCTGAGAGGTGGGATATTTATCCTTAAAAATTAACATCTCAAAGGAAATTAATGATTCCCATAGGAGAAATAGTTTTTCTACAGGAAATTATATTTCCTATAGGCAAAAAGTATTTCCTCATGAATTTTATTCAAACAGGTAGTTTTCCTACATGAAATTAAATTTTTCTATCGGATTTTCAAATCCTATGAGAGTTTTGTTCAAATTCTATCTAAATTTAAATTCCTGTAGTAAGTTCCTTCATTCCGGTAGGATATTCACAATATCCTATAGGAATATTGTTTTTCCTATGGGATAATTATTTTCCTGAAGGAATTTATTTTTTTAAAGGTAAATATCTCACCTGACAGGTAAGATACACTAATAACACAGGTGGTTATATACTCTTTAAAGAATTGTCTATTATATGGCATATTTGAAATTTTCGATACATGCAGCTTAGACAGGTGCAAAAATGCCACAGTGAGACTGGCATATTTATCCTGCACAGTGTTATGTGGAAAATGTCGTCTTGTTTCTAGCTCATACGTTGCGCGCATTGAATTACATGGACCGTTACCACATCATGTTTATCATAAAGTATGCAATCCTCAAATATGTGTATTTATACAATTAAAGAAATTGAACCAATGCATATGTTTTCTTTAATTAACGTTCTAAAAAAAATAAACTACAAGGCAGACGATGAAGTTACGACCTTTGGAAAACTTTAAAAATGTATATGAAAAATGACAATAACAAACTGTCAACCATCTAAAAAATCCATAAAGCGAAATACCAATTTAAAGCAAAGCAACACGGACCTCTAAAAAGATAGTGGTGGGCTTAGGTGCCAAGGAGGAGTTTAGCATCCCATGTTGACCGGTCGCAGTCGCCGTGTGCTCCTTATCACAATGGGCATGTCATGATCGAGGTAAATGTCAAAATCGGGAAATTTTTAATATTTGATATTTAAAATTGTTCATGTGTTCACTATTAGTTTTTGTAAATTTAAAGGTTTGTTTCATTTATATTAACAAAGCTAATGTATATTATCCTTCTTAAAAATAGGAAAAAGTTTCAGATTAAGTGAACGTGTAGTTTATGGCAGTACTGAGGATTTCGTCTGGAACTGAATCCGTCGTGCGCTGAACGAACGCGGTCAAGGAATCTTTGCGTCAAGCATTCCATGTTTCAGATAGATATTCGTAAGGGCCATAGGTAAAACAGATGGGTAGCGTGTCATATTTTCGAGGGTTTACAAACATGAAACTTCAGAGAAATAAAGCCAAGTGATAAATGAGTCCGTGTTTACGGGACTTGGCTTGACGATGGTAACAGTTTTCACGAATCAACAGACAGACATTTTACGAACGAATATGGCGGATAATGACACTCGCTCCTCACCGCTGCGACCCGGGTTCGATCCCTGTGATCGACAGTGGTATGTGAAAGGGTATGGTAGTCGCCTGCTTGGACACATGGGTTTTCTTAAGGCACTCCGGCTTCCTCCCACATCAATGACCCCCTCGCGAGTTAATGACCCCCTACGTGTTAACGAAAGATTTATATATTAGTAATATAGTTCAGTTTTAAGCGGCCTCCGAAATCAGATTCTGGGTTAGTTGGACGTGGCCAAGGCAGATTGTCGTTTTGAAGTTAAAGTTTAAAATCCAAAATAATGTTTATACAGTAACGTGAATTGTTTCCCATCGCTCAGGAAATACCGCCGTCGTGTTTTAAATTGGGCATCAATTGATTTTCTGGAAGCCCTCCTAAACGGGCGTTGGATGAAAGTTTAAAAAAAAAAGTAAAGCTAGGTACAAAAAAAAAACCGTCAGTTCTTGTTGCATTGGTCAACACAAGAATTCGTAATAGCTGGAACTGATATTATGGAACGTCTGGACTGGCTTATCATGGCAAACCTAAATTCGTCAAGTGTTTATATTATTATGTAGCGTGCTTTAATCTTTATGTGGTGTCCTTGTATCATTATATGGTGTGTTTTTATCATTATTTGGTGTACTCCTTCAATTATGTGATGTGCATTCATTAGTATGTGATGTGCATTTGGCATTATGTGATGTTAATTCATCATTATGTGATGTGCAGACCAGTTATCATTATGTGATGTGCAGTTATCATTATGGCATGTGCATTCATCATTATGGCATGTGCTTTTCTAATTATGTGATGTGATTCCTTCTTTACATAATGTGTTTTAAACATCATTATGTGACGTGATTTCTCTTTACGCGATGTGCTTTTTTATTCAGTACCTCATGTACAAACATCTTTATGTTATGTACGAACTTCATTATATGGTGTGCAAACTTCGTTATGATGATGATCAAAGTCACATGACAATAATTTGGCGGGTTTAGAACAAGCGGCAAAATTCAAAACTGATACAGTAACTGTAATTGCCAAAAACTTGGACGGCTCTCATCCGCCACGCACCTCAAATCACTTGCCTCGACACTATTTTAGTGTTTCGGCGCTGTGATACGATGTGTATGATTTATTTAATATTTATTTCATATACCGTTTACTTTAAGGACACGCGAGATATTCCCCAGTTTCAGTTAATTTCTTTTGATAGAATAATTCTTCTTTATTTGCATTAAAACTTGCTAGTGCCCAAAAATTCAGGGTGCATTACCAGGCTACTTTTGAAGTTAGAATATTTTAATTTTCCTTTTAATAGCATGCAAAATGCAATTGAATGTTTATTAATAAAGTCATGGTATATATTCTTAATTGAAACTATATATCCAAATAGAAAATTATCACATATTAACATGTATATATAATTATGGAATTACGTAGTGGAAATCTTATTATTGCGGAGATAGGGGAAAAATAGAATGTAATGAAAGACTATTCGCGTCTGACTTTAATCTGCAACTCCGCCATCATTAGGAACCTATTTGCTGATTTGTTGCACAGATTATTTAATTAGTTAAGAAGTGAGCATATCTCTCTATTTAACCGCGGGTAAGATAGCAACGGGTCTCCCAATAAGGCCACATAAATTTAATATTTTGCAAAAAATATGTAGCGAGTGGGTGGATTTAATTTCTATTTTTAAAACATCTTTTTCACCATTCATGTTCTATAAATAACAACTGCTCTATCTTTTTAAAATTGTTAATGCTAATATGAGTACAAAAACCAAGATTTAATATTTTAATTCTATTTTATTTCAACTTAACTGTAAATGCATGAAGACATTAGTATCCTTATAACAAGCATGACTGGAATCAAACGATGATCTACGTGTTAAGCAGTCGTTAAAATGTTCTGAATTTTTGGTATACCAACCCGATTTTTTTTCCCCAACTATTTTTTTTTGCACATTTTTTTTTTTAATAAAACAAAATACATCGGGGCAGGCCACTTTCAGAGGGGCGGGCGGGAATGAGAATCCATATATTAATTTAATGTATATGCCCTAATATTAAAGTCAATTTGTTATTAAGGGTTGTGTCAGAATATTTATAAGCAATATACATGTAGTTCTTTAAAAAGGTTAGGTTAGAAGTACATGCATATCGTAAGTCATGCAGTTACAGTATATGCCCGATGCTGCAGTGTTCTCTATATTGTAATATTATTAAGTACACTTTGAATAAATGCACATCTCTTCTTTTTTATTTTGTAAAGCTGGAAGTTTTACATGAAACTCATCAGTAAAAATATTCTGCGATCATCTTCGTTTTCCGATCAAAGGCACGTAGCATGGGGGGGGGGGGGGGGGGGGGGCACCGCCCCGCCCCCCACTTTTTGGCGCAGCAAAGATTTTTCTTAAACTAACATATAAAAATGTGAATTATCATGCAGTTGCCCCGCCCCGGGATTAGGATTTTCCTGATTTTGGGAATTTCTCGGGGTTTTTTGATGTGTTTTTTTTTTTGTTTTGTTTTTTTTTTTTTTTTTTTTTAAAATTTTTTGGGGAGGGTCTTCCCCCCCCCCCCACCCCATTCAAAAACGATGCTACGTGCCTGGTTCGGCCCATCAACTCCTAAGAACAGAACTGTACAATACACCTGTCATTAGTAAAAAGCACACCTTAATCTACATCTCCTGCCTACAATTTTTACAGAATTCATAAATTTATACCAATTATTCTTTTAGGTATTTTTTTTTTTTTTTTTTTTTTTTTAGAATTTTGGGCAGAAACTAATAAAAAATGTTTTTTTTCCTGGTAATTTTGATAAAATTGCGTTGCTACACATTAACAGTTCTTTTACTTCTCTATTCTTTATTTAAATGTAGGAATTCTGGCAAGGCCATTAAAAGCTGTGACAATAATATGTTTCTTAATTTTGATTTACACCGGTTTACTTCATTTGTCAATGTGCTGTTTAGCATCGATCCGTCATATAACCGACGCATTTCGGATATGGGACAAATGAAGTCCGCCCTAAAGACAATCCGGGACTCAAGGAGAAAAAACAGATATTAGTAAATTAAAACACTGAAACATTTATATTAAAGACGAAGACTGCAGTGCGGTTTTCTCTGAATTGACAACTGTGTCCATAAGAATTTGGATGATGTGCAAAGAGTATCCTAGCTGATGATGGCGGATTTTCAGTTTAAAAAAAAACAAAACGTAAAATAAAAAAATAAATAGATAAATCATGAAAGCGTATCACTATAAAATAGTGTCGAGGCAAGTGATTTGTGGTGCGTGGCGGATGAGAGTCTGTGTTAGTAAGACTTTTCCATTGTTAGATCATTTACGTTTACGCCCGTCAAGTTTGTAAACAAATTAGGAAGATATATATTAGATTTGAATTTTGCTGCTGGTGATCTACGACTTTTGTCAAAAATTGTCACGTTACTTTGATCATTATCATAACGAAGTTTGCACAACATACAAGTTTGTACATAACATTTAGATGTTTGTACATGACTTAATGAACAAAAAAGCACATCGCATAAAGAGAAATCATGTCACATAATAATGTTTAAAACACATTAATATGTAAAGACGGAATCACATCACATAATTAGAAAAGCACATGCCATAATGATGAATGCACATGCCACAATGATAACTGCACATCACATAATGATGAATACACATCACATAATGCCAAATGCACATCGTAAATGCCAAATGCACATCATATAATAATGAATGCACATCACATAATTGAAGGAGTACACCAAATAATGATAAAAGCACACCATATAATGATACAAGGACACCACATAAAGATTAAAGCACGCTACATAATAATATAAGCACATAACGAATTTAGTTTTGCCATGATAAAACAGTCCAGGCGTTCCATATGATATCATCTATCGTTGTAATGTCCAGTGCTTTCATGGGAAATTATCTAGCGGTAGACGTCAACGATCTTACAATGCAGCAGCATGAGGGTCGTTGGGGGAACACTCCTTTCCGATAAATTAAAATATCTTGAATTTTATTATTATTTAATTTAAAATCCAATTTAATTAAAATCCCATAGACACCCCCATCTGGAAAAACAAATTCTGGATGCGCGCATGTGCAGACCTTGGCGTAAGTTTTACTCATGTAATTTTTCCACCGTGCAAGTGTGATCGAGTGAGTATTAATTGACTGTACTGTATATTGCGTCTGGAACTGCATGTGCTGAACAAACAGGGGGAGGAAATGTTGGTGTAATGAATTCAAAAATTAAATACCAATGTAATTTGTGCATGTTTTACTTGTAATTAATGCATACATATTCTCCTGGCTTGGAAAAAGTGCGTGAAATTTGATATCATCGCGACCGATTATCATGGCGGTGTTGATGTTGATGTTCGATGTGTAGCTGAATACAAATGCTTTGTAAAGTAGTTAATGGAAATTCATGCGCAATGTATATGTGCCCAATGTGCATAGTCTTGTTTTTTAAAACATATAATTAATAAGAATAAAAAAGAAACACCTCTGACGGAAGCTTTTACTTTGGTGCAGTAGCCAATCAGAAAGATTTTTATTTTTGGAATCATATTCACTATTGTTTTTACTAAATTGAATTGAAAATAATTCAAAATAATCAAAGATCGAATCATGGCATTGAATTGCGATGCATTCTTATTGAGATGCATCATTTAACTTGTAGTTGACTAGTAAGTAATGAAATCTAGAGAGGATGGAATCAGTTAACAATCAACGCGTGCAAATCTAATTACCAACTTGTAGACTGGGATACTACACAAACTGATGACATAATGCACATATTTTATGGGAAAATTCCTTTGTATGTAAGTATACATGTACACATGCACACACCTTGGTTAGCTAAACCTTCTTATTAATAGCTAAACATTTCTAACATATTCTGAAAAATAAGTGCTTTAAAAGTGATAAAATCTGAAAACAAGTATTCCTTTTCAAGGAATGATCGGCATGTAATAACATTGGTAAGCTCTGTAAATGTAATGCGAAAGTATTACGGTACATTCATAAAACATGATAAATACTAGTAAATAAGATATATCGCAAAGTTTTTGTTGATTTCCGAAATAGCAAGGTATGAATAAACTTCACTTTTAGAAGGCGAATTGTACTTCCGATTAATATTTTTACGCATGTAAAGAAAAACGTGATTTAATTCATTTTGTGTGTAAATGTAAAAATTGTTTACTCTCAATGCAAATGCATTAGAATAACGTCTTTAGTAATCTACATGTAATCAAAGATTTACACGAAGCTTTCATTGCATAGTAAAAAAGTATAGTGCATGGCGCAATGCGTGCGCAAATAGTAAAATTTGCCGGATGCCTTATATGGACATAACTATGATCGGCCGAACATTTTCACGTTCTACAAAATACCAAGATAACGTGCCGTTATAAACTGCTTTACAGTTGTTTCTGTTGTTGACAACAGTATTGCAGTACATACAGATGTATGAGTAGTTTTGATTCTTGTCTTTTTTATACTGAGTTAATAATTGAAATATGTGGAGTATTATTAAATATAATGTTAATATTGGGTCAGTGGTCATTATAGTATTAGATCAGTGACCAAAAGGTCGTTGGTTCGAACCCTGCTATAGGCACTTGACCTATGCGTTGCGTTGTGTCCTACTTTAGAAAGGATATTTTTATCTATATTTTCTCGGTCAACTCAGTTGATATTAGGTACATCGGCTAAAGCTGCGGTTTAAGCTCAAAGTGACATATCCTACCCAGGGGGATTCAATGAATCATATCTGCTTATCTCCGTGGAAAATGTGGATATAAGCACCGGTCTTTTTATTTCGTTCAAATAATTTTTCAATTCTTTAGTGTATTGAAAATCAAACTAGGGATGTTTTCCCGTTTGAACATCTCTTGCACACTGCTCCTTTACGGCTGTGTTGACTCATATTCAAAAGAAACACAAACAAAATGTTGGCATCAGGAGAACCTAACATGAAAAAATATTGTACCTAAAACATACATGCTTAAAAAAAATCAACAGTTGGTTAGGTCATTACATGTATAGAGGGCAAAGCGAAGCTCTCCCTATAGAGAACACGTGTATATATTCCCATATATGGAAATTACACTCTAAACCTATGAAGGTGAAAATCTTTTCCAAGATGGAGGAAAAAAGAATCACTTCACGCGCAGTGACATAACCGGCATCCATGTTGAATGTGAATCTCGTACTAACTTCAGCTCGAGAAATAAGAAACAATTAAACAAACTATGTATTTTTCTTAAGAAAGCCACATAGTATAGAAATAATTTGCTTTAGTTAATATGTATATTTTCGTCTTAATGTGATGACATAAGTATTATATATATATATATAATGTAATTATTACATTGTTTATTTGTGGTAA
>WFKH01011926.1:77830072-77845776 GCA_016163765.1 Magallana hongkongensis | reverse complement strand
ACACACACACACACACACACACACACACACACACACACTCTCAAAAATAAATAATCTTCGATGTTAGTTGATAAATATCAAAACATCACTTAGTTGGTAATGGTGCATGGTATGTGTAATTTTTGCTTCTTGCTGCGCTCGCCAGAACGGTAGCACCGTAAAGCATATTATTTTTATGATAATTAAATTCTACCTATTTATTAGATTATGAACAGTGCTGCTGATTCGTACATGTTGTATACAATTTATCTTTTTTTTTTTGAATAAATATCAAAGAAATAGGTTTCGGTTGAAATTAATATGATCTTTGCTTAATATTTTACGTATTTACTAATTCATACTTACAAACGCGATCGAATTACTTTTTTTTAAGAATTTAGATAGCTTGTTGTTTTGTGTGATGTCATGGTAAACATTTCCCGTACTTTCTGGTCGGCGCGACCACAAAGGGCGCGCTTGATTTTCTAAAAAAAAGTGTACACCGTGTACACTTTTATAAATCAAGTGCAGTGGTGTAGCGATTAGGTGTACACCGGGTGTACACTTTTCTACACCGAGTCAAGGGCATGTGCTGTTCGGTGTAGCACTGAAACCAATATGGCGGACGAATGTTATGATTGGAAACTTAACAAATGACTTTAAGTAATACCACGGATTAAAAGTCTTATATAAGCTTTTTTTTGTATGAAAGCCACTAAATTTGAAATGTGTTAATTTTATTGCATTTAAATCAAGAAAAGCCTCGGATTGTCGCGGAACATCAGATTCTGTTAAAACTGCATCCTTTTCCGCCATATTTATTCTTAACTTCCCTACACCATGTACACTACACCATTTAAGTGTACTTGATATTTACACCGGTGTACACCAAGTATGGCTAAATCAAGCGCGCCCCTTGTAAGCCTAAAGGACGTTGTTTATTCAGGATTTGAGTTCTAAAATTCGGATTGTTATAATGTTCAATGTCATGATTAAAATTTCTTCTAAACACAAAAAGTATTAATGAAATGAATTATGATTGATAAAAAATTCGATATGTTTACTATGTTATGGAATTAGGCTTGAAAATAATTGGGCTTTTAGCAAAACAGAGAAAATTCGGACTAACATTTTTTCAGGTTTTGTTTTTTCACTGAAATATTTTGGCAGTACTATAATATTAAGATTTTATTTGTAAGTCAACATAATTTTGCATTTTTTTTCTGTTGGTTTTATCACGTTTCCTTTAAAATCAACGTATGGCATATACTACAGAAATACTGAAAAATCTATACTTATAAATTAAGACATTTTGCCAATAAACTCAAACATGCCTGCACCAGAGTAACTGCTTACATCTTTGGTATTTCAACACGAGACATATGATGATAATAATTGAATGTTGCCGGATAAGTATTTATTGTAAAATTAATTAGAAACCTACTTTCATTTTCGATAAACCAGCCCGAAATAGCAAAAATGAGAGTAAGGTGGTGGACACGCTTTGGCGGATCCAAGTCAGTAAAAATTTGCATCAAAATACATGCTTACAATGAAATGATATTGAATAATTACGCAAAGAGTGAATATAATTACTTGGATCTTACTTAGAGAATACACTGAAGCTAAGATTTGACAAATGTTGAATAAATAAAATAAGGCAATTCGTTTCATGAATGCGCGATTTTAGTTTTGATGGATAGAACCTCTTGCGAAGCACGACCTCTGGGGAGAGAATGGAATATAGAACTTTCCAAGAACGCGGGTTGACTAATGGCGAATACTCAGTATCGGACGATTCATCCAGCATTATACTGGCAGACACCTTAGATTGGACATCTTTGGTTAATATAAAAAAAAATTAATAAAATAAAATGGAACAATTTGATGCGATTTTAATTTCTGATAGAAAGAACTTTCCAGAACGGGGTGCCTAGGTATGCGGGTTGACTAATTAAGGTGATGGCGGAAAGTGTAGGGCGAGTTAACCATCAGAGAGATACTTTGGATCTGACAACTTTAGTTTAAAATATCGAAATAAATATGCATACGCTAGCGCTTTTTAATTTTATGTATTTTCATAGCACGACAGATTGGAAGAGTAGTAAACCTTATACATTAATTTGTAAACCATGAAGTCTGTATAAATAAATAATGTATGCATAAAACGGGGAAGTTGAATTGGGGGGGGGGGGGGGGTGACCCCTCCCCAGTTGTTTTTATTCAAAACAGTCTTTTTATCTGAAATTTTGTTTCGGGACAGTGGTAAAAATAATAGTGGAATTTGACTTAATTTAAGGTGGTATGGGACATCTGTCGATATTAACGTGGATTAAAGTACATTATAATTAGAATACTTTCACCAGTTTAGAATTTTCAAATTTTACAATATTTAACCAAAAAATAGCTTTTGAAAAAGTTTGGAGAGGTAAAAAATGTAAAACCACCAGCGTAGTAAACCCTCTAACCCACTGCGCTACGCTGTAAGGCAACAATATTAGGAAAGAAACTACTTATATACACCTTAATTAAAGAACAAAATTAAGAGATACGACGCACTAAATATCCACTCACGTGTTTGAAATAAAATTTAAAAAAAGTTTAATTTCTTATTTTTTTTTTTTTTCAAGTTAGCTACGATGATACTCCTCTTAATATTCAGCTATGCAGTTGTGTTTTTATTTCAATTTAAAAGAATAGGCTAAGAAAGCAATTAAGAAAAAATTCGGACAAAGTATGTACAAATCATTGTAACATATTAATTATTTATGTATTAAGTGTTAATTCCCGCGATTGCGCGGGATATCATCTAGTGCTTAAAAAAGATGAAAGACACCATATCTCAAAATTTTGATCATTGACCTCATTTAGAGTTTATGCCAGCAGAATAAGGTCAATATAAATAAAATAATACTATTCGTTTTTTAGTATTATCATCATTCAATTTTTTGTTCAATTGAATAAAAAATAGGTAGGGATTTGAAAACTGATAGAGGATATTCGGACTAGAATGTTTATAAAAATTGTCAATGAAAACTTAATGCTGTGTATCTATTTAGTACCACTGCCATTCATAAACTGTATTTCATTTTTAAGAGAGTTAAGCGATCTGTATTATTTTCACAATTAAGAAAATCTCAATCATATAGTGGAAAATTTTTAGGGATTTTTCTTAAAATTTTAAAAAAATATTCAATGGCCATTCACTTAAAAGGTATGTCATTGAAAGTGAAAAATAACACTACAATATAAGGTCTATAACACACAATAGATGGTTTTTCATTATCATCAGTGGATTTTTTTCTCATTGTGAGTAACCGTAATCCTTAATAGTGCTGCGAAAATAAACTTTTAAACTATTTATCGCTATTCATCATCTTCATAATTTTCATAAAAATAAAAAAAAAAGACCCCGCAGTATATTCGAAACACAGGACATGCGTGTCAGTAGACATACATAGTCATTTATAGAACCCGCTAACGCAGGTTATGTATTTTTTCTGTCGCCATCTTCTTATATATCCCGCATGAATTACCAAAGGAAGCATTTTATTGTTTAAATATATGTTCATGTTTACGGATAATTGAAACAAACTCTGATTCAACCCCTACCCACCATTCTAAGAAGGAAGCCACGGGATTGAGCCTAAACCAAAAGTCGTTTTTCAGTCTGTTGGATAAGGCGAATTACACTCTACCATAGGGCGGATTCCACCTTATTATAAGATGCATTTTTTGAGAACCTTAGAGGGATTCTTTTATAACTAAGGCGGAATTCATATAAAATCCAAACAGGAATCTGGATTTTATTAACATGTAATACGATTAATCTCATTTAAATATTTAGAGTCATAAACCGCCCGGATTCGTAAAATGTATTATGCATTCAACAGGAATAAAAGACGCGCGGAGGCCGCTTCTCAATTTCGCCTGCAGTCCGACTTAAGGTGGTACGGACAACATGTCGATTTTAATGACTTTTATATTAGCTCAAGATTTTTATAACCATCTACTTAGAATAATTAACAGAGTTTGAGCATGTGAACAAATCATTTACATACCTATCCGCTTCAATACTCGTATTGAAAATAGAGTAAAATCGTCCCCGTGCTTAAGTTTTGAAGTATCTTATTATGAAAAAAAAATGTTTAGCACCCTCTAATGGTTGTTTTGTTTTATAAATCAACCTCGAAATGATGTACATAACCTTTTTCTTAGACTATGCGCAGTACTTCTCGTGAAAAATTGAAGAACATTAACGACACACCGCACGTTAGCATGTGCCCCCATAAAAACGAAGTCAATGACATATGTAGTGTTCCGGATTGTAATCTTGGGAGGGGGCTCAAATTTTAGTTTGTTTTGAGTAGAGCTCTTCAGTGCGGGAAGTTAATTTTGTATCATATGCCAGCCAATAAAGATCTGGAAACTGCAGTATCTCCTTCATATTTTTCAGGTAAATATGCATAATGTACTTGTTTGAATAATAATAACAGTTGTCAAGCATACATGTAGGTATTATGTTTCATATTAATTGGGACAATAAGCTGTTGATGTATTTTTGAACGCACCAAGGTATTTTATTAGATTTTTCGGCAAGCGGAGTTCAAACTGCATGGTTGTGACGTCACACGTCACAGTTTTGTGTACTGAAGTTCTAGTCGGTTTATAGCATTACATATTCGGATATCTAGTTATTCATTGATAAATGTTTATAACTTTATTCATTAACGTTATATCTGGATACTGTGTTCAACTTTCTGTCAGTATTAATTATTATGACTCACATTGTTTGTTCTGTAAGTAAACAACATCGGGCTCGAGTGCCTGTCTGCTTAAGAAAGTAGGTCATTCGTTTGTTAATGGACCTATAAATGAGTTATCTTATTGTTTAATTTGTTTCATATTTTAATACAACTGTGTATCAAGATCTAGAGGTTTATTATAGGAGACCTAGGGTCCATGTACATGATTTTTAGTGCATAAGCACATTGAATATGTTTTACGGTGCTACCGTTGTGGCGAGCGCAGCAAGAATTACACATACCTTGCATCATTGTCAACTTATTGATAATTTGACAGTAAAGAGAGAGAGAGAGAGAGAGAGAGAGAGAGAGAGAGAGAGAGAGAGAGAGAGAGAGAGAGATTTATATAATATATCTAAATTTAAAAAAAAATCTTACAAAATACATAGACTTGCTTCCCTTAAAACCGTTCCTTACTTTTGGAGAGAATTTATCAGTCTGTAAAATGTAATTTGTTTAATTTTGGTCAAAAGTGTAAACAATAAGTACAGTATTATTTTTCTTTTGTACCTTGTTGTTATCTGACTTATTTTTTTCCCCTGGTTCATATATATTTTTTGAATGTGTTTATTTTTGCATTCTAATTACATACGTTGAATGTGCCCCTGGTCCCTCTTTGTAGGTGTGTAATTTCCCATTTTTCAATTTATTGGTTTGACAATATGCAATATCTGCATAGATTTTTTAAATGTGTATTTTTTTCTCTTTATTTAGTTCAAAATTACCAATTTTTTTTTTATCCCCCTTCCCTACTTATACTTACTGTACATGCATGCAAAATTAGCTTAAAATTGGATCGATATGACAGAAAAGTATGGCTCTTGCTTTTATAAATAGATATAATCTCTTTATCAAACCAACAAAACAATTAAAAACAAATCATCTGAGGCAGTTATCGCAGTTTATGCTGAAATAGCTAGTACACGCATTACAGATGTTTGATCCACCTCTAAATTTATAGCGCGAGATCACTGTGACGTTATACGTTAACATCAATAATCATTTGTTTACGTATCTCGATTCAATACGAAGGAATGGAAGCATGTAAAAAGTCTCTTGTGTCTCACCGAAGCTTTTGCGGTACTCAAAACGTGTCTTCAAACCTCAAGACACCGTAAATTACGAGTTGAATGTCGGCCATTTTTGGCATAGCACCATGGGTGAAAACATTAGAGAGCATTATGGGACGTAGACAAAAAAATTTGTTTGATGAATCTGTAGCTTTAGCTCGTTCTTTTTCCCGCGCACACTGGTTCTTAGAGCTCGCGAAGCGCCGCTCGCTGCGCTCGCTAAAATCTTTATTGTTATTCTGTGAACTGTATATTATCAGTTAATTTTGTATCATATGCCCGCCAATAAAGATCTGGAAACTGCAGTATCTCCTCCATATTTTTCAGACCCGGCAAACATTTGGGGGCTCGTCCGGGATCATGCCACTTTCTACAGAGGATAAGTTCTTCCTTCGGGGGAGAATGTTTGGGGCGTCACTGGACGCCTTGAAAGATTTCATCAGCTTTTGTTCAATCAACGTTGACGGAGACAAGGAGGATAGGGTGACATCTATCAAATCTATTGAGAAGTGGCTGGAGGAGCAGGCAGGGGAAAGCGATGGTGGGGCGATTGGATTTAGGGCTTTGAAACAAATTCTTGATGAACATGACGACAAAGTGAACACAATGACTATCAAAGCGGAACCAACATCTCCAGCAAAGCAGTCAAGCTGATTCCAGTCCAAACCCACTAAGCAGTGCTTACCGCAGAGAATTCAAAATTCATGGAGCAATCGATTCAAAGTCGGGAATATCCTTCATAAGTCTGGTTCGCCAAATTAATACGGGATTAGAAAAGGGATTTACCAACGGTGAGATTGCAGACGCCATTATTAGGGCTGTTCCAGGAAATACTGGACTCAGGAATTACTTAGAGGGAAAACAGTCACTGACTCTCCCGGCGCTAAGACAGATTCTTCGAGCACACTACAAAGAGAAATCAACTACTGAGCTTTTCGCCCAATTGGGACAGTTAGCCCAGTCCCCTACAGAGGATGCGCAAGAGTACCTGCTTAGGTCCTTGGAACTAAGACAGAAGATTTTGTTTACTTCGTTAGAGAAAGACACAGACGTGGTGTATGAAGAGAGTCTTGTGAATAAACTGTTCAAGCGCAGTTTCCAGACAGGTCTTCGAAGTGACGTAATACGAACGGACATCAAAGCCGCCCTAGAGGGACCTGGAGTCGACGACGAAGATCTCATCCAGACACTCAGTGTAATGTCGTTAAAAGAAGAAGAGCGGAGTAATAAAATCACCCCTAAGAAAACGGTGAAGATTTCAGCAGTGGAATCAGCATCCTGTGCGGAACCAGTAAAAAAGCCAGTTAAAGAGGGAACTCTCTCCGTGGAGGTAAGGGAACTCCAAGCCGAGATCGAAGCCCTAAAAAAGGAACTCACTCCATCAAGACAGAAGGATAAGTCCAGAGGAGTATGGGGCTAAAGACCATGTAGGGAAGCAAACCTGAGGACCTGTGACCAATGTTGGCGTTGTGGAAGCGCAGACCACTACCGAGCTGGTTGCCGACAACGACCGTCGGGAAACGGGACCGAGTCATCCCAGGGGAGACGGGGTTGACTCAAGCCGAAGAAGACCCCAATCACAGAAAAGACAAAGAGCAGTGCTGTCTGTGCGGACAAAGTAGGAGTGATCTGTTTGAATGTTCAAAAAGTGAAGTGTCGAAATATTGTTCAGTGAAGTGTCAGACTGATCACTGGAAAGTACACATACCTTTATGTGAAACTTTGACTCGTATTGTTGATAAGCCCAGACTTGCGGTGATGAATATAAAGGGGGATGTGGACAATTTAACACCCGGACACAAGCGGCAGTTAGTGAAACTTGTCGGTGAGGAGTGTATCATCAAAGGTCGACTTGGGGACAAGTTTATAGACATTCTGTGGGACACAGGGGCTCAGGTGAGTCTCATTTACTTGGACACTCTTGCGTTCCTGGGAATAGAAAGTGATGACATTAAACAACTCGAGAAAGTGTATCCGAACTTGAGTGTTTCCTCCGCAAGTGGGGACAAAATTCCATACTATGGGTTTGTGGAAATTCCTTTTAGACTTGGTGAAAATGAGCCAATTACCATACCCTTTCTAGTGAGTGACACTTTGTCCTTGACAAGACCAATTCTGGGCTATAACGTAATAGAGCACCTATGCTGTCTCTACGGATCAGAGGATTTCACTAATAGTCTGTCCAGTACCTGTGCTATACCACACAAGAACTGTGCTAAAATTGCTAAAGTCTTGGTGGGCAACCGCGAGGAAACAGTAGGACAAGTGACCTCCGGATCCAGAAAGCTTGTGATTCCACCAGGATGCTCTAAGGTCATCAAGGCACATGTACGCACAGGAGCCACTTCATCTGAACCACACAACTATCTACTCATCACCAGGGTGACAACAAGTATGATGAAATGCTGAATGAAGCCTTAGTGACTGTAAGACACCCAACCAAGGTGCTGCTAGGAGTTCACAACCTCTCTTCCAGGAGTGTTTTCATTCCGAGAAACACTAAACTAGGTCGGCTGGAGACAATTGCATCGGTGGTGAGCATTAGATGCCAATGTACAGTCAGATGGGAGTTAGCCCATGGGTGAGAACACATTAGCACCACAAGTCTCCTTGGGTTCTCCGAAACTCAGTGAGATAGAAAAGAAGCAAGTAACTGACCTTTTAGCCAGAAACGGTGACGTGTTCGCTAGGAATGATGATGACATGGGGTATGTTCCGGAGCTGAAGTTGGACATCCAGATGGTGGACAAAGTTCCAGTGAAGACTTCCCATCGTTCCATACCGCAGGCTCTCTACGATGAAGTGAAGGACTACTTACAGATTCTCATAACTAAAGGATTTGTGAGGAAGTCCAAGGCGCCCTATGCAAGCCCGCTTGTATGCGCTCGCAAAAAGGATGGATCACTGAGGCTTTGTGTGGACTTCAGGAAGATCAACGAGAAATCTTTGGCAGACAGTAGACCCTTACCCAACAACGGGACGGAATCCAAGACTGCCTATCGACCTCATTTTTGATATCAAAGAAGATGCATCACCTACCTCAAGAGCAAGCTATGTTGAGGAGTGGGAAGCCCGTATGAAGGAAGCGTACAAGATTGCAAGAAGCATGGCTAGGAGAGCTGGGAAAAGGCACGGAAGTACCATGACCGTAAACCTACCAGTGCAGGTCTGATACCAGGTGATCGAGTTCTACTTAGGAACCTGACGGAAAGGGGTGGACCTGGCAAGCTGCGCTTTTATTGGGAGGAGTAAATTCATGTGGTAGTGGTGAGAAGACTGAAGGATTCCCCCGTATACGAGGTACGCTCAGAGCAGGGAGGAGGCAGAATCCGGCGTCTACATCGAAATCTCCTGTTGCAGTGTAATGAACTTCCTCTCACCTATCCACTAGACAAGAAGCGGGTGTTTAAGAATAAACCAAAAGCTGGTAGACGTGTTACCTCTGTCGTTACCGACTCTGATTCAGACTCTGATTATACCATGGTCAAGACTCACCCGGCATCTAGTAGCAGGGATGTTCAGATCCTTAGTGATTTGAATCCTTATGCGGAGGAATATGTGCCGGGAAACAGACATCCTTCCATAATCAGTATTCCTGAGGAAACTGAAGTACAAGTGATAGGAGGCGAGGGTCCAGCAGACGGCGAAGACACGACTGAAAGGGACGCTGCAGAAGTGGAGAGGTCAACAGACAGCGCAGAGTTGGCTAATGAAGACGTGGCAGGAGTCGAAATCTCGGCGGACGGCGAATGTTTGGCTGGTGAGGAGGGTTCAGGAGATGAGCACATCACCAACAGCGATGAATCTTTCTTAAGTGCTGATGAACCCCGCTCTTCAAGTGATGACGCACCAGACTCAGACGAGGAGGAACTGGGAACGGACGCAATAAATTGTGTAGACCACCGCCCAAGACGCGAGGTTAGACCACCACAACGTTTGACGTACGATGTGATTGGGAACCCAGCAACCGAGCGTGGATACAAGGCGTGCAAGTGTTTCACAAGTGCGAGCCGTGGCGTCCATGGGCATAGTGCGTGACCACGTGATACTGTGTGCTCTATACTCTGACTGTAGATAGTTATTTTGTGATTTATGTTTTGAACTGTTCAAGATTTATGATGTTAGAACTTTGTATTATTTCCGTAAGGAAAACCACTTTGTATGGGTTATAGGTTGTTAAGGATTAGGTACAATTTGCAGTGATCTTCCTACTACATGTAGATGCTATGTTTTAATACAAATATACATATTAGGATGTCAGATGTTGAACATGGTAGTGAGGATGTATCTATTGTTGTGGTGTAGTTGGCAAACTGTACATTAGTGTAACACATACTGTCATTGAAACGACACTGGGTTTTGGTATGGAACACCATGAGGTGAACAATTTGTTGAAATCTGGCCAAATTTTAAGCAAATTTTTAGTATTGTAATACTATTGTGCCTTTTCAATTCAGTGTTGTAATGATTGAGTGGTTGTAGATTGGCAAATTTTGTTTGTGCAAGGTATGATATCGCACGATTTTGGATTATTAAGAAACATGTTTACGTTACGGTTATTTTTGAAAATGTTGGGACAACATTTTGTTTTCGGGGGGTGAATGTAGTGTTCCGGATTTTAATCTTGGGATGGGGCTCAAATTTTAGTTTGTTTTGAGTAGAGCTCTTCAGTACGGGAAGTTAATTTTGTATCATATGCCCGCCAATAAAGATCTGGAAACCGCAGTATCTCCTCCACATTTTTCAGGTAAATATGCATAATGTACTTGTTTGAATAATAATAACAGTTGTCAAGCATATGTACAGACCCAGAAACGTGCTAATACACCTCTAAAACGAACCGTACCGTTCCGTGCAAGAAACGAACCGTACCGTTCACAAAGCGAACCGTACCGTTCACAAAACGAACCGTACCGTGCGAAAAGCGTGCAATGTAATTTATGCAAGACCCTCCCCAAAACGGCCAAAAAAAGCGTACCGTACCGTGCACTAAGCGTGCAACTTCCATATAAGGCTTATTGACTAAATGTCTTTCGATGAATACGGACGCTGACCAGATAAGT
Organism: Magallana hongkongensis; assembly: GCA_016163765.1. NCBI lineage: Eukaryota > Metazoa > Mollusca > Bivalvia > Ostreida > Ostreidae > Magallana > Magallana hongkongensis. Next base: position 77,834,859 of record WFKH01011926.1, on the reverse strand, counting down.
TCAATATTTTGCTAGATTTTAGTTATACGGAATTTAATAACATAATAAAATTTAACGCTGATAATTTTATTAAGACCGTTACAAAATGTTTTAATCTAATTTCCTTTCTTAGACCTTAATCTTTTCTTAGCATAGCACCATAATTTAAACTGTCAATACATGTACATGTGTATGTCGTAAATTGTGAAATGAAAACGTTTTAGTTTTATGTTTTCTTAAATCCTTATTTTAAAAAAGTGCTCGTAATTGAAATTATTAAACAATCATTACCTTCCGACTTCATGATTATAACTCATGTACTGGCGATCATGATTATAACTCATGTACTGGCGATCAGAGTCTCTTTTCATCGCTGTCGTATTTATTTATTTATTTTTTATTTTTGTTACTACATGTAGATCAATTCTTAATATATTTATCACTTTTAACATTTAGTTGTTGATTGCCGGGACTTTTTCCGTGTCCTGTTTACAACAAGTATGCGAGTTAAAAGGTAATTGAAATATAAACTGGCTAACCAGCATTTGTAAAAAAAAAAAAAAAAAAAAAAAAAAGTCAGCTAAATCGCATGCGTACAGTGAAGAGCGGACACTTGTCCAACAAAATGATAAATATCACTATTAAAAGCTATTGTATCTAGTTGTTTACATAATAATTTATCGTAAAAAATATGGTACATGTTCATGTATAGTTTATCTAAATAACAAAAACTAATAATCATATTTTGACTATACACGCGGTATTTCAGGTAAAATGACGGGCTACATGTAGGTGCGATCTGTGAATACGAACAAGTGCAGAAAATAATAGAATCAATATTAAAAAAATAAAAATCCGTGTCGAAAAACTAAAAAAAAACCACAGTTAATTACAAGATTTCTAAACTGAAATTCATTATTTATCTTCTCAATAATTGCGTGTATTTTTACATTGTCTATTCACCAGGGGAATTTAATCGGCAACATTATGCAATAAAGAATGATCATAAGAATTATGAATACAATAATAGAAAGACGCTTGTGAATATAACAACAAGCCGAAAATCAAGACAGCGAGAAAGGAAACTAAAGAAATACCGGGAAAAGTCGGGGCAACTTTTCATAGCAATTTTAAATGGATTTGAAATATTCAATGACTACAATACAAGTACATGTATCGAAATACTAATCTTACGATGCTTTTTAGAATTATCGCAAGATCGCCGACGTAACAAACATATATCGGATTAAAGTCAAACAGTTCTTTTAATCTATTGTAATAATTGCATTTATCTAAAATTAAATTCCAATATTAACAGACTAATCAAAATAAATTAAACTACCGTCCGCTTCCCGGTTTTCAGTGAGTACAGGTTTCACGCAGCGTATCAAAAACGGGAGAACGAATGGAAGTTCTGATTTTAATTAGATTGTAATGCATTTGTAGTATGTCATATCTATGCTAAAACAACAACTATAAATGGCAGTAAATAATAATCATCCTGATGTTTAGTGGATCAAACTTGATCAAAGTTTTTTTAGATTACAAAGGGATATTTATATTGGAGTTGTTTATATTTCTCCTAAATAGCAATTTAACTGACATTGAAGCTTATATTAAGTTCTGCTAAGTGATATAGTGAAATATAGTAAATATGGTGATGTAATCATACAAGGTGACTTCAATGCGTACACCAATACCCAACCTGATTTTGTTATGTTTGATTTTGAACACACAAGTTCTGATGATGTTCTATATCAACCAGATAGAGTTATTTTAAGAAATAATCTTGGCAACAAACATGTTAACAATAGTGGCATATACCTGTTGAGCCTTTGTAAGGAATCAGGTTTACGTATCTTGAATGGTAACCAACTGGTCAGCCAACTTGTATAACATATATTGGCTGTTGTCTTGTTGATTATTTTCTTGTATCTAAGGATATTCTGAATTCAGTTGGTTACTTTGAAGTACTAGATTTTACATCCTTTTCAGACCATCGGCCTATTTGTTATGCAATATTTGACAGTTTTTGCTCAGAACCTTGCTCTGGTAGATTAAACAATTTGTAACCTATTCCCGGAACATTTCTGTGGAACAATGATGCAATAGAATCATACACTAAGAATATTCAAAGCAGATTATTTAAAATTAAATTTGCTGAATTTATAAATTTATAATTTCTTGTTAGTGAATCAATCTCAAAAGCCTTTAGCTCAATACTTGTTAAATGCACATTCAACAAGTATTGAGCTAAAGAATTCAACCAAATTTAATATGAAAACATCAAGAGGCAAACAAAAAACAAGAAAAAACCGTGGTTCTCACAGGCATGCTCTGATCTCCAGAATTCATTTAAAAATATATATAAAAAAAAAACATGATAAACATGAGTAACTAAAACAATCAAATTATTCTTTGTACGAGTTAACAAAATCCGAATAAGTACAAATTAACAAAAACCTTATCGATTTCAAGAACTAATACAAATCCGAATGTGTTGAAGTACGATTTAACAATTATCGAATTATTTTAGGTACGAGTTAATTTCGCCTTGAACATAACACTATTTTCTTAACCAAGAATGTGGAATCAAATTTTCCGGAAAAATCAATTTTTGAACCCCAATATCTCTGTAATGCATCATACGATTTTAAAACGGAGTTTAGTTTTAAATTAAGCTAAATAAGCCTTTTCTTTTTGATTGTATGATTAATAACAAATTTTCGTTCAAAAAAGTTATTATAAAAGACTTTGTAGCCCTCCTGGCCCCTAATCTGAGGGACCAGCCCCTTTTTCTTGATATCAAACAAAGGGTCTCGCAAATATAAACATATTTTGTTCAGCAAGTGTTCACGAATTGTTGACTGTTCTAAAGATATCTGAACAAATGTGTTTTAGGGGCCGACCCTTTAACTTCCTACCGGGGCCACCAACTAAACTTTTTTGGTAGTATATTGTTGAGACTATTATTTTGAGCAACTTTTTTTCTACAATGCTTTATAAAATATTTCTCCTTTTCTATATATTAATAATCAGAGTTTTGGACTTCTGGCCCCTTGAAACCCCTAATTACGTAACATATGACTTAGGTATGGTACTGTATAAATACACAGCTGTACAATGAACATTTTTGCTTCTATAATTAATAACAAATTATTGTTCAGTAAAGAGTTTGTTCTAAAAAGACTTAAGAGCCCTTTTGGGCCCTAATTTGAGGGGCCAGCCCCCTTTTTGATATCAAATAAAAGGTATTGTAAATATAAACATATTTGTTCAACAAGTGTTCAAGAATTGTTGATTGTTCAAGTTATATCTGAACAACTGTGTTTTAAGGGCTGACACTTAAACTCCTTAATGGGGCCATCAACAAAAAACTTTAAGGTAGCATTTTGTTTAAAACATTATTCTGAGCAACTTTTCCTTTACAACGCTTTTCAAAGGGTTGACCTTCGAATTCCGTACTGTGTACTTGTTGCATCATCAAATGTCAGTAACTTACTGATGTATAGTTTACTTTATTATACTTCTGTGAATATTATTTATTTATAATTACTATAAACTAGACAACATTGAGATTGTGACCATTTCAAAGGGTCCCGCTTAAATTATTTCATAGGATTTTGCTTTGACCTTGACCTACAACTTAGAAATTTTTCCAGCTGGCATAAAACTTCTAATCCAATCTCATTCCCCCTAACATACAGACATTTTTGTTCAATCTGAACAAGATTAAGCCACTGGGAAATAATCTACAGTCTTAAACTGATTTAAAAGAGATCTGCTATGACCTTCACATTGACTTGGTTCAAGGTCATTGCATGCCATTAACCAAAAAGCTCTGTTTAGGTAAAGTATTAGCGGAATAAGGGCTAAAAGGAATGTATAATTTATATATGCTCTTGAAATAAGGATTTTTGTGTGTTCTGATATGAACTTGGCACTTGATCTACAAATATCATTCGAGGTCATTGCATATCCTTTGATCAAAGGCATCATGTGGGTGAAGTATGAGCCAGATTGGAGTAAAGGGAAAGAAGATATACTTCAGACAAGGATTTTTTAAATATAATTCTGCTATGACCTTCACAGTTGACTTTAAAATTGATTCAAAGTCAATACACACCCTTTACTCAAAAGCTCTGTTTATTTAAAGTATAAATGCTCTGAAAATAGGATTTTCGCGTGATCCCATGACCTTGACCCTTTACCTACAAAATTCATTCAAAGTCACTGCACATTGTTTGACCATAGACACTCCGTGAGTGAAGTATTAGCCCGATTGGAAAAGGGAGAGAAGATATGCCCCAGACAAGGATTTTATATATAATTCTGCTATGACCTTAACCTTATACCTAGAAACATGGTTCAAGGTCACTGCACACCTTTTACCCAAAGGCACTCTGTGGATAAGGTATAAGCCAGATTAGGCCAAGGGGAGAGTGGCTTTGTTCCGGACAAGTGATCTCAGATGGACGGACAGACAGACAAACTGATCACTTTATGGCTCCCGCATAAACATGCTTTTCTATCTAACTGCGAAATAGTTTCTGTGGTATCTGCCCATGGTGAATAGTCATCAAAACCATTCATCGGCAGAGCTCCAATAAAGTGAATTTCCCTGTGCTTTATATATATCTATATCATTCACTATGGACAGGTATATGTCAATTTGAGAGTTATTGCTATGTTTGTGCTTATTATATATGTATATATCTATGCAATGTGTATCGTTCCGATCCTCTCAAATTGTCGTTTAACTGTATTCCATCTGTATCTCAAACGACCGTGTAGTGCACGGCCAGCGC
>WFKH01011926.1:77805663-77821797 GCA_016163765.1 Magallana hongkongensis | reverse complement strand
TAACTTCTTGCCTTGTCTGCAAATTTGATTTATACCTTAAAATTTCTATCTTATCGTAAGGGTAAGTTAATATTAATGGAAGAGCCACAGTAACAGCCACAGGCGTGAACTTTGATTTTCGCTTGTGACGTTGCAGTTTACAGCGTTCAACGTTTGTGACGTCATAATAAAACTCGTCAATTTGACCTTAGACTACTTGTTGCATTTAGAGGCATTTGAAGATCACATAATTTAATGGAAAAACACAGTAGAATGTAAATATATAAATTTGATAGTTAATGAAACGGCAGCGTAAATGCCACATTGTTTGATACTTAGTGTGGTCCCCTTTATTGGCAGTCACGTGATATGTGTTGATAAATCTCCTGAATGGAGGTCATAAACAAACATCAATATCGCAAGGGCATACCCTTATTTGAATTAAAAATTTAAATAATAATTTAATTCTACCTAGATTGTGAAAAGTGGTGCTTTGTATAGAGTTGATCGTTTATAAAAAAAAATATCAAAGAAATGAACTCCGGCTGAAATTTATATGAGCTTCGCTTAATATTTAATTCATTCTAAAGATTTCATCGAAGCAGCAGCACTTTTTATCCCCTAGCGCAACTTGTTGCGAAGGGGATATAGCATCGCTACTGTGCGTGTGTGTGTTCGTATGTGTGTATGTATGTGTGTGTGTGTGTACTCCATTTCAATTTTCTAGTAAATTCCAAGAAAACCCTCTCATGAATATCCATCAAACTTTGTACACTTCTTTGACATGGTAAAAGGACAAACCCTGTTGATTTCAAAATCAATTGATTAAGTATTTTTTTAAATTATCGTAAAAAATGAAGTTAAAAACATGAATTTTATGTACGACTTGACAATAGACATTTCCGGTAATTTTATGTACGACTTGAAGTTAATCGCTACCGTATACAGTTCAAATCAACAACTTGACATTTTTGGGGATTTAAATCTAGTAAAGGTAAAAAAAAAGTTTTTTAGCATTGGAGTGTTTGACGAGTGCCCATAGTTAAAAGTTGAAGCGGGCAAAAGATTTAAGTCTGCCGATTTACATCGAAACAAGCAGTCGACTTTCGGACAAATTTCCCCGTATTACTTACAATAGAACTAGTCCAAAATTCAGTAGAGACTTTGACAGATATTGCACATTTATCACGCGAAAATTGTTTTATATTAATAATAACTGCATATATATCTACTATACTATAGGTTAATAATAATACGACAACTAGCAACTAGAATTTCCATCAGAGCAGACTACAGAGCGCTTGATTTTCAGCTACGTTTCATAATGTATACGGATCGTTTATGTATGCTTATATAAAAATAAATGTCACTAAATGAATCTAAATTATTAAACTTTAAAGTATATGTGTTGAGTTTCTGCTAGGAATAGGAAAACTGTTATGTAAACCCCCTCCCCCAATTTATACACCACAAAGCTTGGGGATTGGGATTAAATAGATATTACATGTATGTATTCAAAGTGGTTTAAGGAAATACCTTCTTTATTTTGATCTGATAAATTTAGATGTATTTTCCTGAATAACGTATTCCCCCGTACAATAAGTCATGTCGCGAGGGGATGCTCCGCTTAGCGGTGCCCTTGTTGATAATTTAAACATCCCCTTGATTTAAGATGATACAGATATTGATAAGTGTATGTCCTTGTAAAGGCGGCTTTAATCACTCTAGAAAAAAATACACGCTCTAAAAAATAATTACATGCTTGATAAAAACAAGCATAGTAAATATAATTTACTGCTTTACTATTAAAATAATATGCTCCGTTTTTTTAATAGACCCCTTAACGCTCACTGCGGAACTGCTCTATTGCAGGGCAAAATGCCATAGTTTGGTGATGAATGACGTAACGTTGATTGTTTCATTTACGTCATTAATTTATCTATTAACTAAAACTTCAGCAAAGTATATCAATTTGCCCTGTTATCGTGAAAGGATCTATGATATGCATTTTTCAATGTTGCAAATTGATTGATCTCCCTCTCTTTTCACATATTATGCGTCATTTTTTACAGTATGACGTCACATCGGTAAGTGCATCACGATCAGCCAGTTGTTTATATTTGTCGACGTTGCACTTGTTGATTACGAAAGTTGCATAAAGATGTAACTTTGAATTAACATTAACTGTAGTTTGATGTGTTCGTACAGTTTACAATTGCGAATTACTTTATTTTTTAACATTTTTAATAACTATCCCCAAGCTCTTTGGTGTATTCAAGTAAATTACGTAGTTGTATAGTTCCCCTATTCCTCGCAGACACACACCACATATACTTTTAGGTTAAGTAATTTATCTTTATTTAGTAAATCGAAAAATTGTGCAAGAAATTCGGCTGCTTGTTTGGATGAAAATGGTTTGATTTTAATCCCCTGTCGCCTTAACTTTGAACTTTCTTCTAACTCTCTATTTCCATAAAACGCTTTTTCCTTACCAGTACAAGGTTTAACCCCCCCCCCCCCCCCCCCCCTCCCAAAAAAAAAAAATAAATAAAAAACATAAAAAATCATGTTTTTAATTTGAAGTGTTTACTTTCACTTAAATTTTCACAGTTGTGAAACGGAAGTCAGTGTTGTCAAGTCGTACATTAAATTAATGTCTAAATTGTTATTTTAAAGATACGTATTTAACCATTATTCCCGAATATCAAAATGGTTCATCCCTTTCCCATGCACATAAAGTGTGCAAGGATTCATGAATATTCGTGCGAGGGTTTACTTTGAATCTTGTCAATAAATTGAACATACAAACATACATTTTTTAACAAATCCTTACAAACGGACATGCATATTTTACACAAGCACAACAGCGATGCTATATCCAATTCATAACGAATTGCGCGAGGGGATATTAAAGTGTATTCCATTTTAATAAAAGCTTCTTCAGATGTGTCCGTTTAACACTCTAATACAAATACTATTACAGGCATTCAGACACGCTCAAGAACTATCATCGTTGGTGTACAAAATTGATAGGACAGTTTCTCTCGGTGATCATTTTTATATATTTGATATCGACTGCAGCAGAGATGGATCCCTATGTTTCTCAGCTGTAAATTCTATCGCAAAGTCCCATTCGAGGAAACCAGTATTGTTTATGTCTCCTTCCGGACGTTATATTCCACTGGAGGAAGAAGATGGTATCAATTTCATATATGGAACAAAGACGTCGGTAGTAATCCAATCTGCCAATACAAAAGTTAATTATATAGATTACGCAGCAAACATGCTTATGTCTCCTCTCCTGAAAAGTTTGACGGACGGGAAAGGTTCAATCCGGTTTCAAGAAGAAAAGGGATATACCCCACAAGGAATAACTACAAGTAAAACGGGAGGAATACTGATTTGTCTGTGGAACAATAAAATTGGAGACAGAAGTTTTGGAAAAGTTGTAAGAACAAAAAATAGTTTTGAAATTTTTACTGATAAAAATAACCCACTTTACATTTGTCCAACTTACATAGCAGAGAACGGCAATAGAGACATCTGTGTCTCTGACGTCAAAGCCGTGGTTGTCACGGACGCCGGAGGGATGTTGAGATTTCGTTACCAAGGAAACTCCAATGACAGCAACTTTGATCCCTATGGAATATGTTGCGATTCATCATGCAACATTATCGTTTCTGATATGAAAAACGATAGAATTCGGGTGATTGACAAGGATGGTTCATTTCTTTACGACATCACTTACGAAGGAATAAAGAAGCCCCGTGCTCTTTGCATTGACAAAAATGACCACGTGTATGTTGGAGAATGGGAATCAGATATCATTAAAGTTATTTTACGTTAATTAAAACCTGTTTTGTACAAATTATGTTGTTGAATCAATTATTTGATTTTTTATGACTGTAATTCTATGTAATGTAAACTTATTTCATTTGATTGTGTATTTTATTTAGTGTTTAGATTTGTGTGCAAAGTGGCTTTTAATGTACCGCCCTATTTATAAGCTAATTTGTACTTTTTTCGAAGATATAATGACACGTAACGATTTTGGCCAGGTCGTAGAAATTTCTTCTGACAAAATTCAAAATAGTTAACGATGATAAAATGACAATAACAAACCGGCAACCATCTCAAAAGTCCAGAAAAGCAGCCATAGGTAGTATAGATTCAAGTTTGTTCAAATCATGATCCCTTGGGGTAGGGTGAGGCCACAATGGGGGGGGGGTCACCTTTTTTACATATGAGTAATAGAAGAAAAGCTTTAAAATCTTCTCAATATGAAAAAATGACAATAACACACCGTCAACCATCTCAAAAATCCAGAAAACGAAATACAAATTCAAAGCAGAGCAACATGGACCTCCAAAAAGATAGAGGTAGGACAGGTGCCATGGAGGAGTTAGCATCCTCTGCTGACCGGTCACACCCGCCGTGTGCTCTTTGTCGTGATCGGGGGGGCGAAAAAGACCGTAGACAAGCAGGTAATTACTTATGGTCTACCAATTAGTATGAAAAACGGCAGTCAGCATGCGACCAAGTGGAAGATTGTATTTGCTGACAAGGTCGTTGTATCGACTATAGAACTTACGAAAAGATGACTTCAAACGAGACTGTTGATAGTCCTGTTTGATCAACTTGTTTGTAAGTAGCTTGCCTCGCCTTAGAAACTGTTCATACGAAGAGCATGCCCTTGCGTATCGAATTAACTGAGAGACAAAAACACCATAAGCAGGTGATGAAGGTATATTGCTACATAAGTAAGGAAAGTTGACTATAGAAAAATTGAAGTCATCGCGTTTATGATAAAGTTTTGTTGTTAGGTAACCAACAATGTCCATTTCTAGTAAAATATCCAAATATGAAACAGATGACATAGAATCTGTGGTATCTTTTTTTTCAAGTTCACTGGGGTATATCGGGTCGACGTACGTATGTAAAAAACAATTGTTAATTGATAATACGTCGTCGATATACCTGAATGTTGAGTTGAAGGCCACATTTTTTTGCACGTACAAGTTTTTGAATAAGAATACAAAAATAGGTCTGCTAACAATGGGGCACAATTGGTACCCATGGGAATTCCAACAGATTTTTGGAAGACTTGATTTCCAAAAACTACATAGATGTTGTCTATCAGAAACTCAAGCATCTTTTTAATGTCAACTTCAGAGTACTTGTGTGTGCAATCAGAATGGTTTTTAACAAAATAATTTTTTTGATTTCCAATGACAAGGTAAGCATTTTTACGACTTCCATTTTTATTGAAGAAACAACTGTCGATGATATCAAAAAGCCTAGATTTTAATTTGTCGTGTGGAATTGTTGTATAAAGCGTTGAAAAATCGTACGTTTTAATGCTATTGATTTTTGGTAAGATTTGTGACTTCAAAGTTTCTAATAATTCTTTAGAGTTTTTAGCTCACCTGAGCTGAAAGCTCAAGTGAGCTTTTCTGATCACCCGTTGCCCGTCGTCCGTCTGTCCGTCCGTCTGTCCGTCCGTCTGTAAACTTTTTACATTTTGAACTTCTTCTCTAAAACCACTTGGCCAAATTCAACCAAATTTGGCAAAAAGTATCCTTATAAGAAGGTGAATATAAATTGCAGAAATGAAAGACTGATCTTTTTTCAAAACGGAGAAAACCTCGAAACTGTAAAAAAGGGGGGTGCATTTTTAAAAATCTTCTTCTCAAGAACCACTGAGTCAAATTCAACGTAATTTAGGAAAAATAATCCTTATGGAAAGGAAAATATAAATTGCAAAAATTATGGGCTAATTCAGTTCCAAATTTGAGTAATTTACGTAACTAATAATAAAGAAATAATAGCTGTTAATCAGTTTATAACTTCGGGTTCGGTGTTCCATACCTCGAAAACGGAAGTTCTTTGTTCGAAGCAGCCATGATGTGTGTCACTGTGTGGGTTAAACTGACAAAGATGAATTTGCTGGTTGTGCAACACTTTACGTGCGAAGAGAATATTTGAAACATGCAACATAGATTTGTGCCGATTTTGTGAAGTAAATTGAGGTTAAATATTTCAATGCGTTAATATTTGAACTTACAACATATTATAAAATACTATACATTTTATTTGTAATTCGGTACGATATCTACAGAATGGTTGATTAATGCAACGTGTTTTGTTAAGATGCTAAGCATTTTCAGTATAAACGGAGATTGTTTTCGCTGCTAGAAATATATAGGCATATATGTGATGAAAAATAAATTGTGATCTTTCTTTTAGTGCACGTTTCTTCTGTTTTAATTGTTTACAATTTTCTATTTACTTTCCATATTTGAGTGTCAAGCTTCGAATTATAATCAAGATACAGAGCTTTGCTCACAATCTTCTGTTTGCACACAGAGCTGAGGCCTTGCTTTTGTTCTTTTACATTTTAAATTGCTGAATATGAAATACCAAGCTTAAAAATACTCTTTTGAACAAAAAAATTGACTCAAACCTAGCAGAATTGCGAGCTCTATATCTTGCTAATAATTTTATGATTGACGCTGAAATTTTGATTGATCACTAGAAATTTCTAGCTAAACGTTAAATACGTGTACAGAAAAATTAAAAGAAGATATGCTGTAGCTTCTTTCTTTGGCCCCCTCCTAATACGATGTATTATATAAAATCTACACCAACCTTGATGGTTTTCTGACACAAATATAAACGATCGCTTTAAAACTTTTTTTATAGTTTAATGACACATTACTGTCAGGGAGATAAATTTAGTATCGCTTTTAAGAAAATATTACAGCGGAAAATCATTGGTTTGTAGCCATTTGTAAATTAAAGATGGAAATAATGGGTGGACCTTAGTAAAAAAGTTATATGCCTGTCAATACATTGCAGTGGTGTTGGAAGCAAATTGAAAATAGGTGGGGGGGGGGGGGGGGCGCTTGACCTTATCGGAAATCTTGACAAGCCAATAAAAAAGGATTTTGAGTATGGCTATGTCTAACTTTGCAAAACTTAGCCCCCACCCACCACGTTCCGACGCCTGTGCATTGATTATAATAGCTCTTTAACATTTCACAGGACACCATTTTTCATTCGAGTGTATTCATTGATCAAGTGAGTAAGCTTTTAAAACATCGCACGAATTCACGCCAGGTAAACAACACTCGTTTATAATGCAGAAGACCAATTAAATTTTTGAATGTTTTTTTTTAATATGAGGGCATTGAGGTACAAATTTCTTCTTTCACATATAGGATTTTTTAAAATAAAATACAATAACTACCCGTAGTAAGAAGTTGAAGAAAGAAAATGTACCTATATGCTCTCATATATTTTGATCGCATTATGAAGTGTAAATGGTATCTCATAAAGGTACGATGTCAAAGATTAAGTGTATGCAAAAAACAGTGTAAAATTTGAATACAGCATTCTTTTTGTTATTCTACCGAGGGGCCATATGGCACAATATCCTTTGAACACCCACATAAAGCTATTGTTGCTCAGGTGAGCGATGTGGCCCCATGGGCCTCTTGTTTTGTATCCACATCTGATTCACACCACTTCTGGAGTATATTGTTGTACAGTACTCTTGAAGTTTCTCCTTCACTACTGTAAGAATTTTAGTAAAGAGTAAAGAGAGAGGTTTGGTAGAACATTTACTGGAACCTGCTATATATCTCGTTTGAAAGGACTTTTGTGAAGCTTTGGAATCAAGTACAAATAAGGTAAATCAAATTCATTTTGTTTATTGGGGAAATTATAGATATCCATAACCGATTTATGATTTTGAAGTATTTCCTGCTTGGCAAGGCTGCTATGGGTGTAAGTAGGATTACCATGTGTAGAATCGAAACCTAGTTCTTTGAAAATGCAATTAATATAATGTGCCTTACAAACAAAGACAATGTTGTTACTTGCCTTATCAGCAGGGACCAGTACATACTGATCATGCAATCTATCTAGTTCTTTTCTTACTTCTGCTTTATTGAAAACAGAAGGATAGATGGTTTTCATTTGACCTCTCAGTCGTTTAATACGAGATTTCAATATACATCTGATGCTTTTAACCCACTCTGACAAGGTATCAAGGTCTTCTTTTTCAGACTTTGTCCATCGCTTGGCGTAATCTTCAACAGAATTCATAATATGTATAAAATTACGACGCCATGTGAAGGATCTAGGGTCCCTAAAAAGATTAATGACTGAAATACAAATAAAAATGAACATATTGAAATAGTTGGAAAATAGCTCGCAAATTATTTCGCAAATTATTAAACAATTTAAAACATTCAAATAACATCTTTGTTTTTATATGTTGTATATATTGATATCAAACAAGTGTGACTAAATTGTTTTCATGTCTGTTTGTACGTACACAATGTGTTTTATTAAATGCATTCTCGGTAATCATGGATGTGTTTTGATCTGATTTTTAGAAATAGGTAGTAAATTCACAAACATCAAAGCTGCCAGGCATCCTAATTAACATATCTGTTGAGGTAACTCTAGTTTGAAATCTCAGCGACCGACTTTCAAACAAAAGAGACCGATGGGCCATATCGCTCACCTGAGCAACAATACCGAAAATAAAAGCGGCTTTCAATTCGGAGTCATACACAAAATATCTGTACAAAGTGGTAAAATATATCGTTATATAAAGATTTTCTTTCTCAAGACATTCTCAAGTAAAACATTGAGCCCCTTGCGCTTTCGTAACAGGATGACTTTATAGTCATATTACATAGTGGACATTGCAGTTCATTTAGGAATCTCATATGTACAGATACCTACATCAAACTTTGAACTTCTTGTATGGGTTCAAAAATTGTCCAGGGGCCCAAGTCTAAACAATTAAGAATCAATATTATGTCGAAATGCTTGCATATAAGTATAAAAACAGAGTGCATAATGTGGCCTCACCCTCTCCCAGGGGATCATGAGTTGAAAAAAACATTGCATCTATACTACCTAAAGATGATTTCACACAGGTTTCAGCTTTTCTGGCTGATTGTCGGTTTTTTAAAGATTTTTAACAATATTTCTTTACATTCCTTTTAAAAATTTCAACCCCAATTATGACCTCACCCTACCACAGGGGATCATGATTTGTTGAAACTTGATTCTACACTACTTGAGGATGCTTCCACGCAAAGATCAGCTTTTTTTGTGATGATTGTTTTAACCTTTTCATTTTTTGTCCTATATATTACTATGTAAAATTCCCCATTTTGGCCCCACCCTTCACAGTGGGATCATGCTTTAGATAACTTGGAACTTCACTATCTGAGGATGTTTTCACACAAGTTTGATCTTTTCTGTCCTTTTGGATTCAGGTATATCGATGACGTATTATCAATTAACAATTGTTATTTCCATACGTACGTCGACTCGATATATCCGGGTAACCTTGAAATAAAAGATACCACAGATTCTACGTCATCTGTTTGATATTTGAATATTTTACTGGAAATGGACATCGATGGTAACCTAACAACAAAACTTTATGATAAACGCGATTACTTCAATTTTTTATCGTCAACTTTCCTTACTTATGTAGCAATATACCTCCATCACCTGCTTATGGTGTTTTTGTCTCTCAGTTAATTCGATACGCAAGGACATGCTCTTCGTATGAACAGTTTCTAAGGCGAGGCAAGCTACTTACAAACAAGTTGATCAAACAGGACTATCAACAGTCTCGTTTGAAGTCATCTTTTCGTAAGTTCTATGGTCGATACAACGGCCTTGTCAGCAAATACAATCTTCCACTGGGTCGCATGCTGACTGACGTTTTCCATACTAATTGTTAGATCATAATTAATCACCTAATCGTCTACGGACTTTTCCGTTTTTTCCCGATTACGATAAAGAGCACACGGCGGGTGTGACGGTCAGCAGAGGATGCTTACTCCTCCATGGCACCTGATCCTACCTCTATCTTTTTAAAGGTCCGTGTTGCTCTGCTTTTAATTTGTATTTCGTTTTCTGGATTTTTGAGATGGTTGACGGTTTGTTATTGTCATTTTTTCATATTGAGAAGATTTTAAAGCTTTTCTTCTATTACTCATATGTAAGAAAGGTGACCCCCCCCCCCCCCCCCCATTGTGGCCTCACCCTACCCCAGGGATCATGATTTGAACAAACTTGAATCTATACTACCTATGGCTGCTTTTCTGGCCAATTGGTTTTTGAGAAGATTGTTGATGATACCAACACCTTGTTAAAAATTCTTAATTATCTCCCCTTCAAAGAGGGCTTGGTCCTTCATTTTAACAAACCTGAATCCCCTCTACCTAAGGATGATTCCTGTAAAGTTTGGTTAAAATATGCCCAGTGGTTCTAGAAGAAGTCGAAAATGTTTAAAATTTACGTACAGACAGACGGACGCCGGACAAAAAATTGATCAAAAAAGCTCACTTGAGCTTTTAGCTGAGGTGAGCTAAAAACAAAACGCCCGCGCCAGACATCTACTCTTGACCGTAATGGATATAGGCACGAGGGAAAGCAGCTAAAATTGAAATGTCTTACACTCAATGTGTGTGGTTTGAAGCAAAAATGACAATGCCCAGAATTCACGAACTTTAAATCTCGTTATGATATAATATGTCTGACACAAAAACAGATAACAATGACGCCATCGAAATACCAGGTTTCTTTTTACGAAAAATGAATATAGTAAAAGTTAAACTTGGTGGGATAATTATTGCTGTTGAATGTGGTAGTATACATAGTGATATACATATTAAGCTTAATATTACTTAATTATACATCTCTTCCAGTCAAATTGTGTTCACCTCATGCAGTATACCTTGCACTTCAGGACGATACATTTCATATGCACAACAAAGAAATCCATTTTAAAAGGTGGTTCATTATTCTGGCCTAATCTATCAACATATAATAATCCTTTGATACCTGCCGCTGGATTTTCACATGTATTAGGTTACAGTCCTCAAGGTATAACTGTTTGAAAATCGGGGGACATTCTGGTTTGTCTGTGGAACAATGAAATAGGTGATAGGAGTTTAGGTAAAGTAGTGTCGATAATTGAAGATTTTCATATTTCCACGGATAAGAACAGCCCACCCTACATTTGTCTAACGTATATAGCAGAGAACGGTAATGGGGACATCTGTGTCTCTGACGTCAGAGCCGTGGTTGTCACGGACGCCGGGGGATGTTGAGATTTCGTTACCAAGGAAACTCCAATGACAGCAACTTTGATCCATATGGCATATGTTGCGATTCAAATTGCAACATTATCGTTGCTGATATGAAACATGGCCGACAAAGATGGTACCTTTCTTCACCACGTGATATATAAAAGAATTAAACTGCCTCGAGCAATTTGCATTGACAACGTGTACGTTGGAAAATGGGATACAGATGTCATTAAAGTAATTTCACGTTAAATCGTAAATCTGTTGTAGATATGTTTTGTTAAATCATTTTTAAAAATAATTGTTTGATAGTTTGCTTTACAATAAAGTTAGAGCAATTATTTTTTTAACGTGTCAGTTTTTGGGCTTCGAATGAAAACAACAATTTTTTGTTCTTGTTCTTGTAGACCCGTATTTTAGAATCTATATGATGCCGTCACGAGAAAAGGACCCTTAAGGTCAAAATTTCACAAAATCACTTTTTTCTCAATTAAGATTCGTCAACTCTTTCTGAATACAAATATACCAAGATATCCAAGATCTTGTGTGTTTTAAGCATTTTATGACAATTTTAGTAAGACATGTTACCACAACTTTGACGTAGCTGGTCGAAAACGACACGACGTCACGAACGTCAATCATTATTTTATTATTATTTATTATTATTAATTATTTTTTAATTATTTTATATTATATATCATTAATAGTTATCAATTATTATTATCGGTATTTAAACAAGGCCATACTCTAATTATTCAAAAAACACAACACAGACGCAGAAAAAAAAAATGAAACAGAAAATTAAAAAACTACATTTACAATGCCGCTACTATGACGTCGTTTTCTGAGTATTGTGACGTCAAAAGATAAGGGCCCTTTTCTCATGACGGCAGTCATATTATTGATGCTCCCGGTGTTTATTTAAGGTAATTGTCCATACGTCACAAAACAACGTATGACGTAATTCACGCGTTATTACGTCTTGCCCGTGCCCGATCGTTACTCTATACGCTTAGCAACGAACATAAATATATTTTCCCTAAAAATTGTTTCAGAATTAAAATTATACGTTGAAGAAAAATTACTTCATTTTTTAGAGCAGTCTTTAAAACCAGGAAAAATAGTTCAATATAGGTTTTGTCTTGAAAGCATATCAGGTAATTAGCGTATTCCGCATATGTGACTGCAATTTCTGAATATCGATCTCGATCCATAATACTTACCGATATTCAAAAGAACCCATCTTTTAGGATTTATATAATACATATTGATCAACAGTTTGTTCAAATAATGTTTTCTTTATAACAAAAAGCTAATTATGCCTTTTAGAAAGATGAAATGATAAAACTATGCAAAATTTTCTTTTTACGGAACTTTTTTCAAAATATATATTTTAATGAATTTTACCAAAAATACACCAATTGTGATCCTAAAAAGGCCGGTCCTTTGGGTAATTTTATTTTCTATTGATTAATGGCCTTATGGGGTAAACAAAATCACTATTTCAGAGAATTCTGTAGGTAAAAAAAAATTTACGAGGTTAAATTCTCTTTGAAAATTTGTTTCATTTTATCTTAGTTGTAAACAAATTTATCTATTTTAAAATAAATAAGCATGTGTAACATTAAAGTATTTGTTTTAAAAAATAAATTTGATCATTTTACATAGGATATCAGTCAAAAATGATTTTCTGAAAGTCAAATTTCAGGCTTAGGCCAATATTCTTAATGTTTGAAAAAATTTCATTTTCAGTAATTGGTTCTATTTTTAGCAACGGCCCTAGCTTTTATAATACCGATGGACCAGTTAACTGGGTAAAATTTGATAAGGATATATCCCCAAATACATGTTTGAGAAATTTGAAAAAATTCTGTAGGTATCTTATTTATGTAGTGGGGTATGGATCATTACCTTAAGGTGTTATGCGACAACTCCATATGATGTGACGTTATCAATCAACATCCGTAATGTGATGCAATAGATGTTTGCATAAATAATAATCATATCAATTATTATCGCAAGGTGTTTGCTTTTTTATAATCATTAAGCTTTACTCGTTAATTTGTCAGAAGATATTGACTAAGCATGCAACAAGACAGGATTGATCTGTCCTTAATGATATGTAGCTAAATTATGTGTAAGCATAACCAGAACAGAAGAAGGCATGGTATTTGCTATCGGATATTAAGATAAAATAGTTTTTAATTTATATTTTAAATCAAAAATTTCTTTTGAGTATACATAATTATAATTCTTTTAATGATTTTGAGTTTAAATACTGTGTATGTGACAATAGCAAACTTTCATTTGAAAGGGGTACACAGTTTCAAATAAATCAACAAGTACTCATCTTCGCTTGCCAAGGGATTTTCGCTCCCCATAAATCGTTAGTAAATCTCATAACAAAAAAACTCGGTGACAAGCTATGTCTTATGATTGGCTGCAGCTGCGAATAGCTGATCCCATCGCAACGTTTAAAACACGTGAATTGTAAATATGTCGAGTCTGTAGTGTGAACATCACGCGTGGTCTTTGATGGTACGTTCGGTGCTGTTAACAAGTTGGCACAAATGCTCGATTAAAGTACATCCCAAACGATGGTCTAACCAAATCGCTTATGGGATTTGCTCAATTAAGAAGTTCAATAATCCGTGTATTTAATTTCTGCTCACTTCCTCCGGCGTCAGTCTGTTCGTCTGCCTGTCAGTCCGTCCGTAAACTTTTTTACATTTTCGACTTCTTCCCCAGAACCACTGGGCCAATTTTGACCAAAACTGGCACAAAGCATCAATGGGTAAAGGAAATTCAAATTTGTTAAAATAAAGGGCCACGCCCTCTTTCAAAGAGAGATAATTAGGAATTACTGAAAATTTGTTGGTATTTTTCAAAAATCTTCTTCTCAAAAAACATCTGTTCAGAAAAGTTGTAACTATTCTGGAAGCATCCTCAGGTAGTGTAGATTTAATTCTGTTTAAATCATGATCCCTGGGGGTAGGGTGGGGCCACAATTGGGGTGTTAAAATTTGTAAACAGGAATATATATAAAAAAAATTCTTCTAGAAATTATTTGGGCAAAAATGATGTAACTTGTATGGAAGCGTCCTCAGGTGGTATAGATTCAAGATTGTTCAGATCATGATCCCCGGGGGTAGGGTGGGGCCACAAGGGGGAAGGGGTCAGATAATGAAATAGGAAGATATTGAGAAAAATTAAAAAATCTTCATAAACAAAATTGTCCAGAAAAGCTGAAACTTGTTTGGAAGCATCCTTAGGTAGTGTAGATTTAAGTTTGTTAAAATCATAATCCCTGTGGGTTAGGGTGGGGCCATATTGGAGGATCGAAATTTTTACATAGTAATATGTAGAGAAAAATTGAAAAATCTTCTTTAAAACCATTTGTTTAGAAAGGCTGTAACTTATGTGGAAGCATCTTAAGGTAGTGTTACGCGGGTATGATAAGGCAACTCTAAGCGATCGATCGAGTAAAATTCCTCTGATCGATATGACGTCACAATAAGCAGCATGATGTCATATTTTACTCAAGAAACCTGTCAATTTTAACTTTATCTCTGGTCCAAACTATGAAAACACCTGGGGTCGTATGCATAAAAATTCTTAAGTGCTTATGCATTTTCTTAAGTATAGAATTTGTACTTAGCAGATTGAAATTTGACTAAGCATATTGCTTAGTATGTTGCATAAAACTTCTTAACTCATAAGTATATGCTTAGTATATTCTTAAAGTTAAGCATGGTATTTACTTGTCATAAGTTTTAATGCATATACTTAAGTACATCCAAAATGGCTGAAAGAAGGAAGAGAATATTTAAGCCAAGAATTGATCCATTAAGATCCATGTCGGCCGCTGAATTGGAGGTGAGATTCAGGTTTAATCAAGAGGGTATTGACTTTATAACAAATTTAATTTGTGATTTCATTGATCCTCCGACAAACAGAAATTATAGCATTCCAGCACATGTACAAGATACTTTGCCACTGGAAGAATGCAGCTGTGCAGTGGGGACAATTTTGGTATTCATCAATCCACTGTATCGAGAATAATTCACAGGGTGACCACTGCTCTCGTACAGCCTCATATTGTTAGAAGGTTCATATCCTTTCCTGTACAACCGGACATTATCAGGAAGCACCAGTCTGATTTTTTTGTCATCGCACAATTCCCGGGGGTTATTGGGGCCATTGACGGCACCCATGTACGCATTCTAGCTCCATCTGAACATGAACCAGAGTATGTAAATCGCAAAAACTTCCACAGCATCAATGTCCAGCTTGTTTGTGATGCAAGCCATAGAATTCTAGACTTAGTTTCAACTTGGCCTGGAGCGACACATGATGCAAGAATCCTTCGGGAAAGTGGACTTTTCCAATTATTTGAAAGACACCTCTTGCCTGTCAAGTGTCATCTCCTTGGGGACAGCGGATACTCTGCAAAAGACTGGCTGTTGACTTTTTAAATCCAGCTAATGGACCACAGTCTCGTTACAACAGGTCTGAAAATAAGTATAAGTTGATAAATTCTATAATGTCTGCACTACACATTAGATAAAGTTTTTAAGTGTTGCTGTTCATAACATTACAGTGACATGGTGGGTTTAACTGTAAATTAACAGATTAACATAAAACGATGAAATGTAATAGTATGTACATCTATTTCATAGTGATTTTAAACATAACGTTTCGCAACGTCAACAAAAATGACGTCATCTTATTGTTATGTCATTCCGTCAGTGCGAGAACAAAAATAACGTAAAAGTTATAAAGTTTTAGACACCGATGTATTGTTGTTCATATATGTCTTTTTTACTCATTTAATACTGATAAAATCGCATACTCCTACAGCTGTATGTAGATATGTAAGTTTTTTGCCATCTTACCTTGTTATATGAATGAACTTAACAGCGATTTATTATTGTCCCAATTTATCTCAAAACTGCAATCCCCATTTACAAAATAAAGATGGTTGTATATTTATTTGAAATAACGAACCCGACAGTTTAAATTGCAAGTG
>WFKH01011926.1:77778846-77795670 GCA_016163765.1 Magallana hongkongensis | reverse complement strand
CGAACAAATGAATTTCCTGAGGCATCTTCTGGAATGTCTACACTAAAGGACTGAAACAGTTCCTTCAGCTCATCAGAGATCAATCCTCGGTCCATTTTCTGTAAAAAAAAAAAACCTAGAGGAACATTGAACAAATGAAAACATTGCTTTTAATTAATATTAAAAGACACGAGACGCAATACAAGTAGTGCATGTACATGTGGAAAAATAAAATAACCCTGCATTAATGTTCATTCCTACAATGCTATTCAGATACACTTCTTTTTAAAAATTTGAATAAAACAAAAATTAAGTATATATATTTTTTTTCCTTCCTAAAAACAAGTTTCAAAAATCCAATTTGTAGGGAAGTTATACATTATGTATAACTTCCCTACAAATTGGATTTTTGAAACTTGTATGTGTTTGAAATGTAATATATTAAGCATCTCCTCAAAATTTATCTGATGAGATATAAATTACCGCAAAAGTATCATATTGCCAATGGAATTATATTTTGTACGTTTTATCGAATTAAGAATGATGATTATTCATAAGCTATAAATTTAATAGATTTTCTTTGATCGACAGATCAAAGGTAAAAATTACCAGAAACTATTATCATGCACGTGGCACACTGATGGACAGTTAATGATTTTGCCTTAAGTGTGTACACTATTTATCTTTATACAGACCTCTTCATCTAAAGGAGGTAAATATAACCTAAAAAAGGCCACAACCACCAACTACCTCTTTATTATTGACTTCTGTTATATTTAGGCTTGAGTATTGCCAGCAACCTCACAATACGATACGAATCATGATTTATTAATGCGATATATCATGTATCACAATATAGTTGTCAACTAAAAATAAACTGATATCAATGTTGCTTACTTCTATATGAATTAGTATTGCATGAAGAAAATATGTCAACTATTTATAAAATCAATCAACAAACTGTAGAGATATAAAATTCAATTGATTAGAACAAAATGAACAAATTATTTCTAACATTAATTGAAGTTTCTCAATGTCCTCATGTTATGTATACTATGTAACTGTTCTAGAAAGTCAATGAAAAATAACACATACAGTGTAACACGATGCACATGTGATGATACGATATCATCACATGTGTATCGTGGACCCTCACGATCAATACAATCGATATATCGCCGTATCGTAACACCTCTAGTTATATTAGTTTTCACAATCGACTGACAATGGAGGTAAATGTATTTCCAAGTGTACACACTGTCATGGAGTCCCCCCCCCAGTCCCAGCCAGATTCACAATGTGTGTGTGTGTGTTTCTGTTTGAGTTTGTATTTTTGCAGGCCTCAGGAGGTGTATCTCAACTACTAAAGATTCTAAAATCCTTGGATGACAGATTTAAAAGTGTAAACCTGACTTCACTGCTTTTGAAAATCAAACGAACAGCAGACATTCATTAATGGGCATTTTGTGAGGTTAAAACTAACAAGACAGTTTTTTCTAGGTATTTATCTTTATGATATGCCAGATTTTTTATATTGAAATGATTTGGCTATGAACATGCAGTGATATATTGGTGGTTTGCATGTTCATGATAATGTCAATTTTTGTTGTGCACTGTTTACTATAGGAAATTGACTTACTGTATGTCTACTTCTTGTATAATTTTATCAAATGATGACAAGATACATATGACTTTGATTGCACAGTGTTTGAAATATATTAATTTATTTAATTTTGTTACAAAGTAAAATCATGTTGCATTTTCTGTTTTATTATGATTGCATTTTGATCCATCGAATATAAATTTGGCATAAATGTTTGTAAAATTAAGAATATTTTGTCTTTTTTCTTTATGAAAGCATAGAGATAGAGAAGAAACAATGGCAAAATCAGAAAGATCAGAACTTTTTCAGTCAGAGTACCAAGTTTTATAAAAATCTGACATGAAATAACAAAATAAAATCAAAATGACTCAATTTTTAGTCTTCACCAGGTCCGCCGCCAGGCACCGAGACCCTGAGCTTTGTCATTATCATAGCATAAAATTCCAGAAAACAGCTGAAATTTCATATCTAATGTCATAACTTTCGTTCCAATAAAGATATCCTCATGAAAAAAAAAGTGTTGTAAAGCATTTAATGAGCTCTTTTAAATAACATAAAGTTTGTTTACCATTTACAAAAAGATAAAATGGCTTGTGTTGCTATTCACATCTTTGCTAGCGATAATTTAAGAGTTAGAGCAAGGATACATGTTAGTTACCATAAACCCTACAGTTGTTTTTATCTCCTGCAGATCAATTGATATAGACCCAGGACTTATAGCATGTGTTTGTAGTGTATGTATGTATGTATGTGTGTGATGTGTGTGTGTGTGTGGGGGGGGGGGGGGCACCTGCGGGCTCATATTATCAACGCTACCCTAAACCCCATTAAACTATGCATTATACAAATCTAAAACACGGGCACTGGTAGAAAGAATAATCTTACCGTCCGTAGGACATATGTCATTTTAACGATAGAACATTCTATCTAGGGCACTGGTAGTTAATGTAGATATACATGTATTGTATGTGCATATGCACATGTATAAATTTATATACATGTACATAAACATGTACAAGTTTGCAATTGCATGTGTACATGCATCACAGGCAGCTGTGCATGCACATTCCATTTTGCCTGTGATCCAAAGTGCTTGGGTCTTAATACAAAATTTTAGTCTATATAAAAATAATTACATATGTATAATATCTACTATAAATATCTGTATAACCCAAACACCTGTGATACAAATTGTTGTGTATAGGCAAAAAAAAAACACATCACAGTCTCAAAACATGTAAAAAAAATCGCTTATACATGCATGAATGATGAAAGGTATATCCAATTTAATCCAGTATAAACATACCCTTATCTTTGGGAAACTGGGCGCATGTTTTCCTCTCCCGACGCTCTTAGTTATAGGTAAAACGTGACAATGTTGACACACTTTATATAAACAAAGCGACTGAAACTTTCCGGTGAATGGACGGTTCGCATCAAGAGCTTTCGCACCCAAAAGATATTTTTATTGCTCCCGGATATTTCTAACCAAATACATGTATATGAAAAAAATATATATCTAACAATCTTTTATTCTAATCCGACATCTATATTTTTAAATCATGTTTACGTAGTAAAGAACCAAAAAATACAACACAGTTATTTTTTTTTTTTTTCAAATATCAAACCAGTTCTTCATGTGGCGAATTTACAAAGTACCGTTTGTGGCGTGGATCTGGAACGCCTCGGAGCTTTAGCTAAATTTATCAAAAAGGACTGAGGATGTTCCGGTTGTATTGGTGTTTGGGAAAGTATAATGACCCGATATTTTGGGAAAGTAGAATGACCCGATATGTTTAATGTCCTGGGTGGCTTGATGAGATATATTTTGCAAAATAAATAGTTTTAGGTTTTCTCAGTGACATCAATTTCTTAACTATTTTTTTTACATTTCAAACTCATTATTTTGTAAAAATATATATTTATTGAATAAGGTTTTATGTGGCATTTATTGATTCAAAAGTGTTTAAAGACCTGATTGTTCATGGTAAACAATCGTTGAAAGGTAATTCAATCATAAGTTATGCACGTAGCAGCGTTTTTGAAAGTGGGAGGAGGGAGGGAGGACCCCTCCAAAGTAAATATTGAAATTGAAAAAAATATATTTTTTTATGGAAAAAAAATTTTCATTATTCATTTACCCATATTAAACATTTTTTTCTTTTTTAATTTTGAAAATAATTGCAGTTTCCTTATCTTAAGCAATATATTTCTCTAAATTTAATCTATTTCAAGTTCTCAATAGTTTTAAAATAGAATAAAAGGAAAGAATATTTACAGGAAAAAAGAAAAGAAAAGAAAAGAAAAGAATAAACCATGCAGGGGCATTGAAAGACATTTCATTTTGGGGCGGCGAAAAAGATCAAGGTGACGGGGGGGGGGGGGGGGGGACTTAAATTGGAGATATTGTACGATGTGTCCAAAATTCTTAAATTTAATGAATTTAAGGACGACGGACCCAATTCACTTTTAAGAAAGTGATTTTCATGAAAATTTTATATGAGTTAGAGTTACTAAAGACATATCAAAATCAATCAAAAAAGAACATAAAAATCGAATTAGATTTTAGTAGGGACATTTTCAAAAAATGTTTGTATTATGTCTCTTTTTAAATTGAACATAATGGGAAAAATCGTTCTTGTGAGAAAAAAAAAAATAATAAAAAAAAAAAAACAAAACTCTGCAATAGATTTTCTTTCCAAATTGAAAATTGAAATATGATATAACGATTTGGACTTAATGTCATTTAAAAATGACTACGTCACCGACTTCGTTTTTTATTTAAACAATATTTTATTCAATATAATATATTGAATGGGATTAGGCAGCAGGCACAGCCTATTTTAGCCCTCTCCCTACATCAAGGTCAAAATGAACAAGTTGAAATATTTAAATGATCAATATTGATAACACAAGACATACTTTAGAAAAGATATAAATAAAAGAGAGAGAGAAAAAAAAAACAAATACAAACTAACAATATGGTACCGGTTTGAAAGAAAAGATAAAACTAAATGGTTTTTTTTCATAAATAACTATAAAAAGCGTTTTGTTGCTGCAATAAAAGTATGTACTGCCTTAAATATTTGAACATTAATATTATATGTCCATGGTTAGGACTACCATATAGCATTAATTCGAGTAAAAGTTGCTGATTAGAACTAGTTATGATATTTTTTATGGCTTAAAAAAAGAATAATTCTACATGATTCATACTTGGGACATTTGTATGGTGGCATATCTCTGCCCCTTGTGTGCAAGTTATTTTTCTATCAAATATGTCGACACGCAAGATAAATATGTTGACATGCACGAAAATTGCAATCAAATTATAAAAAATCTCAAAAAATCTCAAATATCGCCAACATGTGACATCCAAGATGCTAGATGCTACCTATTTATGTCGACATGCAACTTATTAATGTTAACATGCAAGATAAATATGCAACATATTTATGTCAACATGCAACTTAGTTGGTTGTGTTTACATGCAACTTCTTTATGTCGACATGCAACTTAGTTATGTTGACATACTACTTATTTACGTGAACATGCAACTTACGTATGTTGACATACGAGAGAAATATGTTGACATGCAACTTAGTTATGTTCACATGCGAGATAAATATGTTGACATACAACTTATAAGTTGTAAGTCAACATAACTAAGTTGCATGTCGACATAAATATGTTGCATGTCAACATATTCATCTTGCATGTCGACATAATTAATAGAAAAACAACTTGCACATGAGGGGCAGAGATATGCCACCATACATTTGAAAAAAATAATGATAAACATTTTCAACAGAATTTGCACAATTACCACACATTGCGGTTTCTGTTAAACCATAATTATGCATATCTGCCATTAATTATAACATTCTTGCATTGTTCCTTAATTGACAATGTATTATATTATATTTACGTGTCCTAAAATTAAAAAGTTCATTACTTTTCCTACAAAAATATGAAGTTAATAAACTCTTAAAAGTGGATATACTAGTTCTTCGTTTTTATGGGACCACATGCTAAAGTGCGGGGTGTCGGATTATTTTTTTCACGAGAAGTAGTGCGCAAAGTTTACAAGGTTATGTACATCATATCGAGGTTGATTTATAAAACAAAACAACTATTAGAGTGTGCTAAACATTTTTTTTATAATAAAATACTTCAAACCTTAAGCACGGAGACGATTTTTAATTTTTGGTTAAATATTGTGAAATTTGAAAATTCTAAACCGGTGAAAGTATTTTAGTTATAATGAACTTTAATCTATATTAATAACGACATATGTTCCATACCACCTTAAGTCGGACTGCAGGCAATTTTTTTTATTCCTGTGGAACCCGGGCGGTTTATGACATTAAATATTTAAGTGAGATTAAGCGTATTACATATGTTACAGTAATAAAATCCAGCTACACTTGTGTAGATTCCTGTTTGGATTTTATATGAATTCCGGGTTAGTTATAAAAGAATCCCTCTAAGGTTAAAAAAAAATCCATCTTAATGTAGAGTGTAATCTGAGCGCCTTATTCAGCAGACTAAAAAACGTCTTGTGGTTCAGGTTTAATCCTATGGCTTCCTTTTTAAAATGGTGGTTTACGATTGAATCAGAGTCTGTTTCAAATATCTTTAAACATGAGCATATATCTAAACAATAAAATGTTTTCTTTAGTGATTCATGCGGGATATGAAGGCGGCGACATTCCAGAAAAAAATACATAACCATAATAAATATGGATTGAGCTTCTGTCCCAGTAGTTTATTTTATTTAATTCATTCAGATGAAAATGTAATTTTAAAAATTAACTGTTACATATTCACCTTTAATTTATGCCCTTAATTAAGGTACAAATATCATGGTTTGTCTATTTGCATCAGATATTGCGTTAATTATATAAGCTGACTTAACTTAAACTTCCTTGAAAAATATTGTAATTATAAGAATCACGTTTGAAATTTTATCTATAAATCATATTGTCATATTATTCAATTCTTATTTTCAATTTTCTTTGGTTTCTATGATTATATTGAATATGTCCAATCTACATAATATGAAATTAACAAAACACAAAAGTTAGTTAAGAAGATAAAATCCTCCTTTGTCCTTTTCTAGAAAGTTGACCTGCACCTGAAGATTGAAGATTGGGCATTTTGATTTTTTACATCTTTCAACTAACAGTCCATAAAACAATTAAGAGGCTGAGCTCATGATTTTCATGGCTTTGGATTCTGTAAACTAATGGCCATAATAATGCTTATCAATTTCAAATTGTTTCTTCTCTAAAGCCATTAAAATACACATGTACACGAGGTACAAAATTGTGTTATTTGCGTTAAATTGTAATGTCAAGGATCTAATTAAATATATCATATTACAACATAGTAGTACATGTTTCTAGTCTATTCTTTAAAAACTGCTGATCGATCTTATTTATGTATATATACATCCAATTTAAACAGTTTTTAATTATTTTCATAAATGTTTTAATCATGCAAGTACCGATATTGGTTTATGCATATAAAATGTTTTTGTAATGATCTTGCAGAAAATTGCTGATCTATATTTAAAAAAAATATTCTTTGGTTATTTTTATCTATTTATTCTAATTATCATGTTATAGGCAAAATTAAATGCTATTTGTTTATTTGTTTCCAACAAACTATTCTCAGGTAATTGATAACAAATACATCACATGTGAAAACAGACTATAGCCTCCTGGTCACTCAGGTGTGAAAATCAAAATGTTGGCCAGGTGGGAATTGAGAATTTCAGAATGTTGGCTAAGTGGGAATAAACCCGCGTTAGCGAGTTAAATGATTATACTATGTGTGTTTACTTACACGCATGTCCTGTATTTCGAATACACTGCGGGGTCTTTTTCATTGTTATGAGGATTGATGAATAGCGTCTATAGCAATAAATAGTTTTAGAAGTTTATTTTCTTTCGAAAAATTGAAACCTTTTTAATGTCTGTCATTTTCAAGTTGAATGCATGCTAGAAATCCATATTCCCAGGGATTATAAAAGTTTTAGATTGTAGATGCCTACCAACATATTTATAATGGCCTAACCAATGTTTTATTTAAAAAATATGTTTTAGGTACAGGATTTTTATGTTGAAGTTTTCCTGATGTCAAACACAATAGTTTGTGTTTCTTTTGAATATGGGTCAACAAAGCCGCAATGGAGTAGTGTGCAAGGGATGTTCAAACGGGAAAATATTCCCAGTATGAATTTCAATACACTGGAAAAATTATTCGAATAAAATAAAAAGACCGGTGCTTTTATACCCAAATTTTACGGAGATAAGCAGATATGAGTCATTGATTTCCCCTGGATAGGATACAAGTCACTATGAGCTTAACCCAAAGCTTTAGCTGAAGTACGTACAATCAACTGAGTCGACTGAGACAAACAAGTATTAATATAATGCTAGGCATAACGCTACATGCAATAAACTATATATAGCGCCGTTTTGTTGAATTCCGAAATAGCAAGGCATGAATAAGCTTTACTTTTAGTAGTCGAAATACACTTCCGATAAATATTCTTACGCATATGTGAAGAAAAAAAAACGTGATTTGAATTATTATGTATGTAACTGTATAAATGTTTTATTTTCAAGGCAAACGGATAAGAGTAACGTTTTTAGTAATCTAATTGCAATTAAGGGTTTCAAAGGGGTTGTCAATGCATAGTAAATAAAGAAGTGCAAGGCGCAATTAATGCGTGCGCAAATAGTAAAATTTGCTGGATGCCTCATATGGACACAACTGTGATCGGCCGAAGCCGATCACAAAAATACCCAATCTACACAAAGACAACGCACAAGGTCAAATGCCTATAGCAGGGTTCGAACCAACGACCTTTGGATCACTGGTCTAACACTATAATGACCACTGAGCCAATATGTTCATTATATTTAATAATACTCGACATATTTCAATTATTAACTCAGTATAAAAAAGACAAGAATCAAAACTACTCATACATCTGTATGTACAGCAATACTGTTGTCAACAACAGAAACAACTGTAAAGCAGTTTATAACGGCACGTTATCTTGGTATTTTGTAGAACATCAAAATGATTGGCATAATTTGCTGCCATTATATTTGGAGGAACCCAGGAAGGGACTGGTGAAGAAACCTTGCTATTGTATGTATGATCCATGAACAGCTCGTCTGAATCAACTGTCTACAATTTTTACAGAATTCATAAATTTATGCCAATTATTCTTGTAGGTATTTTTTTTTTTAGAATTATTATAATAATATTATACAATAATATAAGCACATAACGAATTTATTTTTGCCATGATAAGACAGTCCAGGCGTTCCATATGATATCCTTTATCGTTGTAACGTCCAGTGCTTTCATGGGAAATTATCTAGCGGTAGACGTCAACGATCTTACAATGCAGCAGCATGGGGGTCGTTGGGGAAACACTCCTTTCCGATAAATTAAAATATCTAGAATTTGATTATTATTTAATTTAAAATCCAATTTAATTAAAATCCCTTAGACACCCCCATCTTGAGAAACAAATTCTGGATGCGCGCATGCGCAGACCTTGGCATAAGTTTTACTCATGTAATTTTTCCACCGTGCAATTGTGATCGAGTGAGTATTTATTGACTGTACTGTATATTGCGTCTGGAACTGCATGTGCTGAATAAACAGGGGGAAGAAATGTTGTCAAATTTTATCGAATACCAATGTAATTTGTGCATGTTTTGTTTGTAAATAATGCATAAATATTCTCCTGGCTTGGAAAAAGTGCGTGAAATTCTATATCATCGCGACCGATTATCATGGCGGTGTTGATGTTGTGGTGTTGATGTTGTGTTCGATGTGTAGCTGAATACAAATGCTTTGTAAAGTAGTTAATGGAAAATTATGCGCAATGTATATTTGCCCAATGTGCATAGTCTTGTTTTTTAAAACAAATAAGAATAAAAAAGAAACACCCCTCGTTGAATTTATTCGCCAAAAAAAAAAAAGATTTGAAAAAACATGGCTCTGTGTAATTATTAATTTAGCGGAAGCTTTTACTTTGGTGCAGTAGCCAATCAGAAAGATTTTTATTTTTGGAATCATATTCACTATTTTTTTACTAAATTGAATTGAAAATAATTAAAAATAATCGAAGATCGAATCATGGCATTGAATTGCGGTGCATTCTTATTGAGATGCATCATTTAACTTGTAGTTGACTAGTAAGTAATGAAATCTAGAGAGAATGGAATCAGATAACAATCAACGCATGCCAATCTAATTACCAACTTGTAGACTAGGATACTACACAAACTAATGACATAATGTACATATTCTGGGAGAAAATTCCTTTCTATGTAAGTATACATGTACACATGCAGTCTGTGTCTTTAATATAAATGCTCCAGTGTTTTAATTTATTAATATCTGTTTTTTCTCCCTGAGTCCCGGATTGTCTTTAGGGCGGACTTCATTTGTCCCATATCCGAAATGTCGGTTATATGACGGGTGCTAAACACCACATTGACAAATGAAGTAAACCGGTGTAAAACAAAATGAAGAAACATATTATTGTCACAGCTTAAATGGCCCTGCAAGAATTCCTACATTTAAATAAAGAATAGTGAAGTAAAAGAACTGTTAATGTATAGCAACGTTAACGCAATTTTATCAAAATTACCAGGAAAAAAACTTTTTTTTATTAGTTTCTGCCCAAAATTCTAAAAAAAAAATACCTACAAGAATAATTGGCATAAATTTATGAATTCTGTAAAAATTGTAGGCAGGAGATGTAGATTAAGGTGTGCTTTTTACTAATGACAGGACTGGTGTAATGTACAGTTCTGTTCTTAGGAGTTAATGGGCCGATCCAGGCACGTAGCATCGTTTTTGAATGGGTTGGGGGGGGGGGGAGACCCTTCCCCAAAAATCTTGACAAACAAAAAAAAAAAAAACAAAAAAAACAACAACAACATAAAAAAAACCCCCGAGAAATTAACAAAATCATGAAAATCCTAATCCCGGGGCGGGGCAACTGCATAATAATTCACATTTTTATATGTTAATTTAAGAAAAATCTTTGCTGCGCCAAAAAGTGGGTGGCGGGGCGGTGCCCCCCCCCCCCCCCTCCCCACCGATGCTACGTGTCTTTGATCGGAAAACGAAGATGATCGCAGAATAATTTTTCTGATGAGTTTCATGTAAAACTTCCAGCTTTACAAAATAAAAAGAAGAGATGTGCATTTGTTCAAAGTGTACTTAATATTTATGGTTTACAATATAGAGAAGACTGCAGCATCGGGGATATACTGTAACTGCATGACTTACGATATGCATGCATGTACTTCTAACCTAACCTTTTTAAAGAACTACATGTATATTGCATATAAATATTCTGACACAACCCTTCATAACAAATTGACTTTAATATTAGGGCATATAAATTAAACTAATCTATAGATTTTCATTCCCGCCCGCCCCTCTGAAAGTGGCCTGTCTCGATGTATTTTGTTTTAATAAAAATAAATGTGCAAAAAAATATTTGGGGAAAAAAAATCGGGTTGGTATACAAAAAATTCAGAACATTTAACGACTGCTTAACATGTGGATCATCGTTTGATTACAGTCTTGCTTGCGATAAGGATACTAATGTCTTCATGCATTTACAGTTAAGTTGAAATAAAATAGAATTAAAATATTAAATTTTGGTTTTTGTACTCATATTAGCATTAACAATTTTAAAAAGATAGAGCAGCTGTTATTTCTAGAACATGAATGGTGAACAAGATGTTAAAAAAAAATTAAATCCACCCACCGCCACATATTTTTTGCAAATCAGGATGAGAATCTAAATATTAAATTTATGTGGCCTTATTGGGAGACCCATTACTATCTTACCCGCGGTTAAATAGAGAGATATGTTCACTTCTTAACTAATTAAATAATCTGTGCAACAGATCAGCAAATAGGTTCCTAATACTATGACTTTATTAATAAGCATTCAATTGCATTTTGCATGCTATTAAAAGGAAAATTCAAAATATTCTAACTTCAAAAGTAGCCTGGTAATGCACCCTGAATTTTTGGGCACTAGCAAGTTTTAATGCAAATAAAGAAGAATTGTTCTATCAAAAGAAATTAACTGAAACTTGGGAATGTCTCGCGTGTCCTTAAAGTAAACGGTATATGAAATAAATAAATAAATCATACACATTGTATCACAGCGCCGAAACACTAAAATAGTGTCGAGGCAGGTGATTTGAGGTGCGTGGCGCATGAGAGCCGTCCAAGTTTTTGGCAATTACAGTATCAGTTTTGAATTTTGCCGCTTATTCTAACCCGCCAAATTATTGTCATGTGACTTTGATCATCATCATAACGAAGTTTGCACACCATATAATTAAGTTTGTACATAACAAACTTAAGATGTTTGTACATGACGTACTGAATAAAAAAGCACATCGCGTAAAGAGAAATCACGTCACATAATGATGTTTACAACACATTATGTAAAGACGGAATCACATCACATAATTAGAAAAGCACATGCCATAATGATGAATGCACATGCCATAATGATGACTGCACATCACATAATGATAACTGGTCTGCACATCACATAATGATGAATACACATCACATAATGCCAAATGCATATCACATGATGCCAAATGCATATCACATAATAACGAATTCACATAACATAATAAAAAGAGTACACCACATAATGATAAAGCACACCATATAATGATACAAGACACCACATAAAGATTAAAGCACGCCACATAATAATATAAGCACATAACGAATTTAGCTTTGCCATGATAAGACAGTCCAGGCGTTCCATAATATCAGTTCCAGTTATTACGAATTCTTGTGTTGACCAATGCAACAAGAAATGACGGTCTTTTTTTGTACCTAGCTTTACGTGTTTTTTATACTTTCATCCAACGCCCGTTTAAGAGGGCTTCCAGAAAATCAATTGATGCCCAATTTAAAACACGACGGCGGTATTTCCCGAGCGGTGGGAAACAATTCACGTTACTTTATAAACTTTATTTTGGATTTTAATCTTTAACTCCAATACGACAATCTGCCTTGGCCACGTCCAACTAACCCAGAATTTGATTTCGGAGGCCGCTTAAAACTGAACTATATCACTAATATATAAATATTTCGTTAACACGTAGGGGGTCATTAACTCGCGAGGGGGTCATTGATGTGGGAGGAAGCCGGAGTGCCTGAAGAAAACCCACGTGTCCAAGCAGGCGACTACCATACCCTTTCACATACCACTGTCGATCACAGGGATCGAACCCGGGTCGCAGCGGTGAGGAGCGAGTGTCATTATCCGCCATATTCGTTTGTAAAATGTCTGTCTGTTGATTCGTGAAAACTGTTACCATCGTCAAGCCAAGTCCCGTAAACACGGACTCATTTATCACTTGGCTTTATTTCTCTGGAGTTTCATATTTGTAAACCCTCGAAAATATGACACGCTACCCATCTGTTTTACCTGTGGCCCACACGAATATCTATCTCAAACATGGTATGCTTGACGCGAACATTCCTTGACCCCGTTCGTTCAGCGCACGACGGATTCAGTTCCAGACGAAATCCTCAGTACTGCCAGAAACTACACGGTCACTTAATCTGAAATTTTTTCCTATTTTTAAGAAAGATAATATACACTAGCTTTGTTAATATAAATATTAAATATTAAAAATTTCCCGATTTTGACATTTACCTCGATCATGACATGCCCATTGTGACAAGGATCACACGGCCACTGCGACCGGTCAACATGGGATGCTAAACTCCTCCTTGGCACCTGATCCCACCACTATCTTTTTAGAGGTCCGTGTTGCTTTGCTTTAAATTCGTATTTCGCTTTATGGAGTTTTGAGATGGTTGACTGTTATTATCATTTTTCATATACATTTTTAAAGTTTTCCAAAGGTCGTTACTTCATCGTCTGCCTTGTAGTTTATTTTTTTTAGAACGTTGATTAAAGACAACATATGCATTGGTTCAATTCCTTTTATTGTATAAATACACCTATATGAGGATTGCATACTTTATGATAAACTTGATGTGGTAACGGTCCATGTAATTCAATGCGCGCAACGTATGAGTTAAAACAAGACGACATTTTACACATAACACGGTGCCGGATAACTATACCAGTCTCAAGGTGGCATTTTTGCACCCGTATATGCTGCATGTATCGAAAAATTTCAAATATGCCATATAATAGACCATTCCTTAAAGAGTTTATAACCATCTTTGTTATTAGTGTTACTGTCAGGTGAGATATTCACCTTTAAAAAATAAATTCCTACAGGAAAATATTTTTCTCATAGGAAAAACAGCATTCCTATAGAATATTAAGAATATTCTACCGGAATAAAAAAAAACTTCCTACAGGAATTTATATTCCGATAGAATTTGAACAAAACTTTCATAGGATTTTAAAATCCGAAAGAAAATCTTATTGATTTCCTATAGGAAAAATACTTGTCTGAATGACATTCCTGCAAGAAAAACTGTTCGCCTATAGGAAATATAATTCCTATAGGATTTTCAATATTTCCTGTAGAAAAACTATTTCTTCTATAAAAATCATTATTTTCTTATGAGACTAGATGATATCCCACGCAAGCGCAGGGATTAACAATAATTCACATATTATATTATATTTACACATTATATTATAATACAATGCTTAATATGTTGAACCAGTTTTTTTTGTTCATTTTTCTATGTATTGTGTTCGAAATTTTTCTTAATTGCTTTTCCTAAAATATTCTATAAAATTGAAATAAAAAAGCAACTGCGTGGCTGAAAATTTAGAGGAGAGAACAGGGATGAAATCTAAGCTGAAATGGAGTATATACACATGAACATGTACATGGCCTTAATTCTTTTTGTTGCAGCTGACTGGAAAAAAATAGACTATTATCTTATTTCAAACCAGGGTGTGGGTGTATAGAGCGTGGTATCTCTTTTTAGAACTTTTTTCATTATGTCAAATTTCACTTATTATTGCCCAAAATAAGAATTTTAGATAAAACACTGTCAACAAATTAATTTATAAGGTTTACTATCAATCTGTCGTGGTATAAAAAATGTATATGTTATTTAAAAACGTGTACGCACTTTTCGCCATAGTGTTAATTAGTCAACACCATTTTTTGGCATCCCGTTCAGTAAAGTTCTTTCCATCAAAAATAAAATCGCGTCTATTGGCCCATTTTATTTATTATCTTTATTGTATTAACCATATGTCCGATCTGCCCACAAAGCATGGTGACTCATCCTACATTCTCCAACATGACGTTAATTAGTCAAACCGCGTTCTTAGTTACCCCGTTCTGGAAAGTTCTATTCATCAAAACAAAAATTGCACATTCAAGAAAAGAATTGGCTCATTTTATTTATTCAACATTTGTCAAATCTCAATTCTCATGTATACCCGAAATAGGTTCCCAGGATATATATTCACTCTTTACATAATCATTCAGTATTATTTCATTGTAAGTATATTTTTTATGCAAACTCCCACTGACTTGGATCCGCCAAAGCGTGTCCACCACTTTACTCACATATTTGCTATTTCGGGCTGGTTTATCGAAAATGAAAGTAGGTTTTTAATTCATCTTATAATAATTACTTATCAGGTAAAATTCAATTATAGCTTACGGACATCAACTCATACATGTTGAAATGCCAAAGGTACTCGGGTGCAGGGATTTCGAAGTTTATTGGCAAAATGCCTTAATTTATAAGTATAGATATTAAATTCAGAGATATGGAAATTCACTATATTAAAGCTCCATCTCCGCCCCGGTCGGGGCTTGAATTCACGACCTATGGAACCCACTCACCTAGCAGTGAGGGGCCACCGCTCTTACCACTCGGCCATCTAGGCAAGACAAAAATCTTGCTTTCGATGACGAACGGACACTAGAGCGCTGGCCGCGCACTACACGGTCGTTTGAGATACAGGTGGAATACAGTTAAGGTACTTCACTACACATAGACTTATACTTTTTAAGACACTACGTCACAAGATGGCGATTTAAATGTTTTGTTAAACTGTTTATATCGTTCGATTGGGTTGTATATCGTCGTAGCTCAATGGTTAAAGTATTGTGCTTCTGAACCGCAGATCATGAGTTCGAATCCACCTGGAGCTTTTTTTTCATGTTTGCTAAAATAAATTTTCGAAAATGTAATTTTTCATCCAAAATTGCACATTATTTTGCCTATTTGACTTAAATACTTCTTATCCATTATGATATCTATCATAATCAAGTAATTTTCTGTTGATTTGAGAAAATCTTTCAAGGTGTAGTGAGCCACCTTAAACGACAATTTGAGAAGATCGGAACGATACGCACGCACGCACGCACGCACGCACGCACGCACACACACACACACACACATACATATATGGACACATACTCTGACCACATACATGTTTTACATTAGTGTTTTAAATGTACCAAATTTGTGATCCAGTCATAATCTTTTGTTAAACTATAATCAAATTTTCATTTTTTTCAAATATTATGTAATTTTATTCCCCTTACTTAGATGAATAGCATATTCTTGATATTCTTGATGTTTAGTAATATAAAAAATACTTCAATGGTGATAGGTATTACACGGATGCCAAACAAATACTTCCATTACTTTTCCTCTTTTAATACTACAGTGTAGCTGCCATTTTTTTTAGTACAGCAATTTATGGAAACTATCAAATTAAAGTTATTTATCACATGTGCTAATCAAGTTGATTGATGATTAAGCCAACATTATTCAATGCATTTTCAATAAAAACGTGCCATTTGAAGCATTACTCTGAACAAAACTGATATAAGATATATAAACACCTGGATTATTCATAAATTCAGTCATTTTTTACTACAACAATTCATTGAAATTATCAACTTTTAAGTTGTTTTTTTAGCTCACCTGAGCTGAAAGCTCAAGTGAGCTTTTCTGATCACTTTTTGTCCGGCGTCCGTCTGTCTGTCTGTCTGTCTGTCCGTCTGTCTGTCCGTAAACTTTTTACATTTTCGACTTCTTCTCCAGAACCACTGGGCCGATTTGAACCAAACTTGGCACAAAGCATCCTTAGGTTAAGGGGATTCAAGTTTGTTAAAATGAAGGGCCACGCACTCTTTCAAGGGGAGATAATTAAAAATCATTGAAAATTTGTTGGTATTTTT
>WFKH01011926.1:77761830-77778746 GCA_016163765.1 Magallana hongkongensis | reverse complement strand
AGTTAAGCTGGGAGAAACTTATGTGACCTTATATATATATACTGCCTCCTGGGTATTTCTTCTTATAGAATGTCAATACTTATTAAATGTATGTTCTAAGAATTTGTGTGTAATTAACAAAAAAAAAGCATCACAGCCAGATCTTTATTATGAAATGAAATAACAGGAAGTTATTTAGCAATTATGAGTTTAAATGCAAATGTGTACATGTATCATACATAGATTCTATAGAAGATCTGGACATCCCCCCTGGAAGGAAATCAATGGGGCCACAGAAAAGTTAAGAAGCCATCCAGCCAGTCAAACAGTATGAACAGAAGATAAACAGAACAGAAGATAAACCTTGGCTCTTGTCAACCATGTATCAAAGACCACATTAAGTGAAAGTGCTTTCAGGAAAATGCAGCTCTACTTGGAAACTCAATCCTGAATTTCATGGATTCATGGATGCGAGCTTTATGTTTTTAATAATTATAAAACCATATGCACTGAGACAATTATTAAGATAGTTATATTTTTAATTATATAAACATCTAATTTAATTACTAAATAAACTTGACATTGAATATTAAAAGAAATATTAAATTGGTTTTCTTAATTACATGCCTAATATGTACTTTTATTGAAAACAATTAATTATAATTTGATCTAGAATACAAGATCAATGTTTGACATCTATTAATTAATATACATGTATTTGCCGCTTAAAAAAACACAAGGGGCACCAATAGAACAGACCGACCAAAAATGATTAATAAAGCCAACCGTTATTTTGATTTGTAACCCAAAAATGCCGCGATAAAAAATAATAAAATTTCAAACTCTTTTTACTTTTTATAGAGTAATCGACTAAGAAAATTTAAGCAAATCATCATCGAGACTGAGCGATAGTCAAGTACTCGAGTACTTGTTTACATCCTTAATATTTACGTAAAATTAAATTTAAAATTAAAATTAAAATTTTAAAGTTAATTTCAGTTAAAGAGAAAAGAGGAACGTTCCTCAGATTCTTAGTGAAAATTTCAGTTGTGGTGAAAGAGGAACGTTCCTCAGATTATTTGTGAAGATTTCAGTTGTAGTGAAAAGAGGAACGTTCCTCAGATGAATTGTCAAGATTTCTGTTGAAGTGAAAAGAGGAACGTTCCTCAGATGAATTGTCAAGATTTCTGTTAAAGTGAAAAGAGGAACGTTCCTCAGATGACTTGTCATTGACAAGATTTTAAGTCAGGTGAAAAGAGGAACATTCCTCAGCTGCTTTGTGAACATTTTAGTTGGAAAAAGAGGAACGTTCCTCTGATGCTTCATGAGTTTTTAAATGGATAAGAGGAATATACCTCATTTTAAATGTCTGTGTAATGCATTTAAATGTCAATGATTCAGGAAAATTCCATGAACTTTGACTTGTAAAGACTTATTTCGGCAAAAAAGGGGTGTAAATGGATGCAGATACGAAAAACAGGGTCAAAAAAAAGGAATTTTGATTTTCCCTTTTTGATTTGGATTGTGTTTAATATATACTTACCTTGTTTTTGATTGATTGGTAACACCTTTCTCCTGAACTCTTCTAGTCTATCTTGAATAACTTTTAAATCTGCTGTTGTTTGCCAACAGATATTTTGAATTTCTTCCAATGCAAGAGATGCGATTTCTTGTCTCCTCTCCAATATTTTCTGGTAAATTTCCTCAGCAACTTTGCCTCTCCATTCTTTGGAATTAACATCCACAGGGTGAAAAATTCCAACAGCGAATATTATGATATTCTCAATCCAACCGGACAAAGTGTTCAAGAGAACTGTGATGGTGGCCATCAATGGAAATTGCATTCGATTATATACAAAGCCTGGCTGAATACCAGACATGTCATATCCAACACTCTCTAGTTCATGGAAGAGTGTTTTCTGAACAACTTTTTCAATGTGATGTACGATTCCAGGGCGTATTGCAGCTGCTAATAATTTTGCTATTTTTTTCAAAGTTTCCTTTACTAAGATCTGTTTAATTGCCCGAACAGTAAATGCCAAGTAACAATTGTATGATCCAGTTTTCACAGTTCCCACAAATTCGTTCTTATATTCAATAGATACTTCATAGCATAGGTTTGTAATATTAGATTGTATCAATGACATATCAATTGCTTCATGTATGATTGCTTGAAGGCTTTCTGTAGAAAAAGCTTCAATTAATGCTCCAACAAATCGGCTTAAATTTGATACATTCTTATAGGCTATTGACTTGTGTATTTCATCAAATTTTTCGTAGGCATGTTGTAAGAAAATACCACTGGCATCAATATAGTCACAGTATTTTCTGTACACTCTCAGTTTTGCATCAATAATTCCCACAGAATCGCTATATACCAAAATCAGTTTTTCACAGTTTTCTGTTTTCAACAAAAGGGCGACTCGTTCCAAATCGTCCTACAATAAAATGTAATAAAATTTAATTTGTTAAGACAAATTAAATTGAACTTGCAGTTCTTATCAAAAACCTAGCTTTTAGTTCTTCCTCTTTTATAAAATAAATGCTAAATATTTTTATAAAATTTAATATGTTGAATAACTCCCTCTGACCACAATTTAAAAACTTGGAATTGTATTTTATTATACAAAAAATTTAATGAAAAAGTATGGTTTCCAAAATTGTGAAGACTCAACAATTGTTTGCTATTGAATACAACTTCTTCTAAAAATATATATATATATAAAAATATATAAACATGATAAAATAGTTAAAGTTAATTATGCATTTTTATAATCACCATTTTGTAAACAAAAAAAAAATCATGATAATCCATTTAAGGTGGCTCATTGACGATCAAAAGATTACTTTTGGTTTATCCCTCCGCGAGCTTCGAATAGTGCAAGTCAAAATGATAGCATATGACCGTTTTTTTTCAATAAAAATATGATAAATTGTTATTAATTAAGCAAATCAATTACTTAATGGATAATCTCAAGCCATCATTTTGCATTTCCCTATAGCAGACAATGTTTGTTTATGTTTTAAAGCAGCGTAGTAATACACAGTGTAAGACAGATGATAATCCATTTAAGGTGGCTCATTATGCTATATCATCTTAAATAGTTTCTTGACGTAGCTCGCGGGTTTGCTGACGTCACAATAGGATTCGGCATAAAAAATTGACCGTCATAGCAAACTCATACATTTTTTTCTAAATAACAATAATCTTTAGAAACATTAAAAGGAAATATTTCAAAAAGCTAAATTGCATTTCATACAAACATTCATAATTATCAAATGCTAAAAATTTAAAGATGTGACATACATTGTCATATTTAGTTCTATAAGGTATGTGAGTGTGCGTTGGAACTTTTTTATTTAAAATCATGTTTAGACAAATAAATAAATTGTACTGTATAATATGCATTAACTTCGCTTCTTTTTCTATTATAACTTCTGTATTTTCAACTACCAATCTAACTATGAAAATTATTTTGGCTTTAGTAAGTTATCGTATACGAATTTATAACCTCATTAATATGTCAATAGTTGTATGGTAATTATTTTTGCATTGAATGATTGACTCAGAGTTTCATGAAAAGAAAAGTAGCCATGTTTCTTGTCTTCACAACCTTACATTAATTGCATTTATATTTGTGCATTTGATAACATACATATTAATGTAAATTAGATTTGCATGTTCTAATATGTGTTAATCAGCTAACTTTGCATTAATTTTTCAATTTTGGTTCTCAGACGTAAGAAATTGATGACATCGGGCTTACGTTGTGATGATAATATAAGTTTTTGTGAAATATTTTAAATCTTTAAAGTTGTTTTGCGAAAAATTGGCCGAGAACACATATTGATTTTTTTATGAATTGATTCAAAATTATCTCTTTTGTTATTGTGTTGGGTAAAATAAAGTTCGTCTAGATCGTTTAAAAGTTTGGAGCATAGTTTTGAAATGCATTTCCCGACTAAGATATGCATTTTACTATATATTTCATTGAAATGACGTTGCTTGATTTAAACAGCGACACACTGTGTTTGAAACACGATAACATTATTTCCATGCAGACGAATCTTAAATAAATTTTAGAAATAAAACTCTGATACCTATCGATCACGCAGACAAATTTTCAGGGTAGGTTTTTTTCACAAGCAGTAAACCCACGCGCTACCTTAAATCAGCAGAAACCACTTGATTATGAAAGATAGCATGATTGATTCATAATAAGTACATATACTGTAAAAGCAAACTTATTTGTTGAGTTAAATTTTTGTTGTTTTTTAAACCAAAATGAAATTTTGTTTGGATTAAATTTTGTCATTACATAATCTGTAATATGTATAACATATCAACTTTGTGTTTATAAATATTTAGGTTAAAAATTTGTCTGTGATTTAATTTTGTTGATTAAAAATGCCAACGAAAATAACAAAATTAAATCCTCAACAAATATTTCTGCTTCTACAGTATACATGAACAATAAGTCAAATAGGCATAAAATAAAGCAATATTATCATTATGCTAGTAAAAAATCTAATTAAAAAAAATGAATTCAGTAAATATGGACAAAAACCTCTGGTGGGTTTAAACTCGGGATCTCGGTTCACAAGCCCACCAATACTTTAATCACTGAGCTACTACAATGATGTTCAGTAATAAATCAATCAAAACAAACACTATTTCACAAAACATCTAAATAGCCATCTTCATTTGTGACATGTCATAAAAAGAACATAAAGTCTTGATGTATAATGAGCTAAATTGATTCAAGAAATATATAATAATAGTGTAACTGAATTATTAGTCATTAAATTTCAATCAAAAATTACCGTTTTCTCCTCCCATATTTCTGGACCACTATCAATATTTACTTCAAGCACATAAACAGGATGAACAGTCGGAGGAAATTTTAAAGCTTCTTTTCTTGGGAGCAAGTCCCTGGTTAAAGCAACTCCATGTGAAAGAGATCTTATGTCTGAAACAAAGTCACATACTAAGTTGTCGTTTAGTATATCACGAACAAATGAATTTCCTGAGGCATCTTCTGGAATGTCTACACTAAATGACTGAAACAGTTCCTTCAGCTCATCAGAGATCAATCCTCGGTCCATTTTCTGTAAAAAAAAAAAAAAAATTAATAAATAGTTTTGAAAAACCTAGAAGAACATTGAACAAATGAAAACATTGCTTTTAATTAATATTAAAAGACACGAGACGCAATACAAGTAGTGCATGTACATGTGGAAAAATAGAATAACCCTGCATTAATGTTCATTCCTACAATGCTATTCAGATACACTTCTTTTTAAAAATTTAAATAAAACAAAAATTAAGCATTGCATATAATTATATATTTTTTTTCTTCCTAAAAACAATTATATATAATGTATAACTTCCCTACAAATTGGAACTTTGAAACTTGTATGTGTTTGAAATGTCATATATTAAACATCTCCTCAAAATTTATCTGCTGAGATATAAACTACTGCAAAAGTATCATATTGCCAATGGAATTATATTTTGTATGTTTTAACGAATTAAGAATGATGATTATTTATAAGCAATAAATTTAATAGATTTTCTTTTGATCGACATATCAAAGGTAAAAATTACCAGACACTTTTATCATGCACGTGGCACACTGATGGACAGTTAATGATTTTGCCTTAAGTGTGTACACTATTTATCTTTATACAGAGCTCTTCATCTAAAGGAGGTAAATATAACCTAAAAATGGCCACAACCACCAACTACCTCTTTATTATTGACTTCTGTTATATTTAGGCTTGAGTATTGTCAGCAACCTCACGATACGATACGTAACATGATATATTACTGCGATATATCATGTATCACGATATAGTTGTCAACTAAAAATAAACTGATATCAATGTTGCTTACTTCTATATGAATTAGTATTGCATCAAGAAAATATGTCAACTATTTAAAAAATCAATCAACAAACTGTAGATATATAAAATTAAATTGATTAGAACAAAATGAACAAATTATTTCTAACATTAATTGAAGTTTCTCAATGTCCTCATGTTATGTATACTATGTAACTTTTATAGAAAGTCAATGAAAAATAACACATACAGTGTAACACGATGCACATGTGATGATACGATATCATAATATGTGTATCGTGGACCCTCACAATCAATACAATCGATATATCGCCGTATCGTTACACCTCTAGTTATATTAGTTTTCACAATCGACTGACAATGGAGGTAAATGTATTTCCAAGTGTACACACTGTCATGGAGTCCCCCCCCCCAGTCCCAGCCAGATTCACAATGTGTGTGTGTGTGTTTCTGTTTGAGTTTGTATTTTTGCAGGCCTCAGGAGGTGTATCTCAACTACTAAAGATTCTAAAATCCTTTGACGACAGATTTAAAATGGTAAACCTGACTTCACTGCTTTTGAAAATCAAACGAACAGCAGACATTCATTAATGGGCATTTTGTACAGTTAAAGCTAGCAAGACAGTTTTTTCTAGGTATTTATCGTTATGACATCCAGATTTTTTATACTGAAATGATTTGGCTATGAACATGCAGTGATATATTGGTTGTTTGCATGTTCATGATAATGTCAATTTTTGTTGTGCACTGTTTAGGAAATGGACTTATTGTATGTCTAC
Organism: Magallana hongkongensis; assembly: GCA_016163765.1. Classification (NCBI taxonomy): domain Eukaryota; kingdom Metazoa; phylum Mollusca; class Bivalvia; order Ostreida; family Ostreidae; genus Magallana; species Magallana hongkongensis. The sequence continues at coordinate 77,772,123 of WFKH01011926.1, read as the reverse complement.
TTCTTGTATAATTTTATCAAATGATGACAAGATACATATGACTTTGATTGCACAGTGCTTGAAATATATTAATTTATTTAATTTTGTTACAAAGTAAAATCATGTTGCATTTTCTGTTTTATTATGATGGCATTTTGATCCATCGAAAATAAATTTTGCATAAATGTTTGTAAAATTAAGAATATTTTGTCTTTTTTCTTTATGAACGCATAGAGATAGAAAAGAAACAATGGCAAAATCAGAAAGATCAGAACTTTTTCAGTCAGAGTACCAAGTTTTATAAAAATCTGACATGAAATAACAAAATAAAATCAAAATGACTCAATTTTTAGTCTTCACCGGGTCTGCCGCCAGGCACCCTGAGCTTTGTCATTATCATAGCATAAAATTCCAGAAAAGAGCTGAAATTTCATAACTAATGTCATAACTTTTGTTCCAATAAAGATATCCTCATGAAAAAAAAGTGTTGTAAAGCATTTAATGAGCTCTTTAAAATAACATAAAGTTTGTTTACCATTTACGAAAAGAAAAAATGGCTTGGGTTGCTATTCACATCTCAGCTAGCGATAATTTAGGAGTTAAGAGCAAGGATACATTTTAATTACCATAAACCCTACAGTTGTTTTTATCTTCTGCAGAACAATTGATATAGACCCAAGATTTATAGCATGTGTGTGTAGTGTATGTATGTGTGTGATGTGTGTGTGTGTGTGTGTGTGTGGGGGGGGGGGGGGGGCACCTGCGGAAATACAGACATGTCGGCCCAACGACACCTCGGTCCTACGACACCTCGGCCCCAGGACACCTCGGCCAAGACGGGTCGGCCCAAAATTTGAGACACCTCGGCTCACGTAAAAGACATCTCGGCTCAAGCAAAATTGAAATAAAATTAAAATGATTTTCATGTTTTTATTTTATTTTGTTACACACACACATATAATTTTTATATATAGTTTTGTAATTAGATATGTTGGAATTATTAAAATATTACATATCAAATACTTGTATAAGAAATTGAATTATTAGCAGAAACGAGGCCATTAAGTGCTAATTGTTAAGCAAACAAGAAATTAAAATTATGAAAATGATGACAATTAAGTGCTAATAGTAAAACAAACAAGAGGATGCGGCAGTCTCCTTTGGAGTCTCAAACGCGTGTCAGGGGTGGTGTGGGAGCGCCTAGGACTGGGGGAGGTGTCCGCACGGAAGGCCCTCAAGAAGATTTCACGGATGTTGGCGGACTTCTAGTGTGTTTTCAGTGCCGTGAAATCTGATGACATTATGCCGTCAAATGTACAGTGTTGTGGTGGGTGACAGTAAATGTTCAATGGAACATAGACGATGTTTCTTAATTTGTATATATTTTTGTTTTCTATGCATACATTTTGTTTTCTATTTATTTTTCAATATTTATTATGATCAATAAAAAAAGTAATCCTATTTCTTTTCCTTTTTTTTTTGCTGAATTAATACGGTCTTAATGAGTACAAGAACATAGGTTTGACTGTCTATCAAATGATTTAAGAATCATTGTTGATATAAGGGACATACACCCTGGTGGATATTGAACAACCCAGTTTTCCAATATAAGAGAAAAATATTTCTTAATGAACTATATATTATTCTTATATTACTTTGATCAGAAATATTTAGCTAAATTGAATCAATTTAAGAAACAAACCGTAGTTACGCACATGTGGTCAGCTCAGCACGTTAGCTACTGTGTAACGTTCACCGTAGATTTAGTACTTTTTAAGTAGCACGAAATTAAAGAATGTTCATACGAAATGAAAATTGATGGCGCTGCATTATTATAACCACATAAATGAATAGATACAGTAATTATCTGCCAATGTTTTTTTAAATTTATACATTTTTAACCGAAATTTTCATTGGGCCGAGGTGTCTTTTACATGGGCCGAGGTGTCAATAGATATGGGCCGACCCGTCTGGGCCGAGGTGTCAACCGCCCTGGGCCGAGGTGTCTTTGGACCGAGACGTCTGTACCCCGCACCTGCGGGTTCATATTATCAACGCTGCCCTAAACCCCATTAAACTATACATTATACAAATCTAAAACACGGGCACTGGTAGTTAATGTATATATATATGTATTCTATGTGCATGTATACATGTATAAATTTATATACATGTACATAAACATGTACTTGCAATTGCATTCCATATTGCCTGTGATCCAAAGTGCTTGGGTCTTATTACCGTCTTAATACAAAATTTTAGTCTATATAAAAAATAATTACATATGTATAATATCTACTATGAATATCTGTATAACCCAAGCACCTGTGATACAAATTGTTGTGTATAAGCAAAAAAAAAAAAACACATCATAATCTCAAACAGAGACATAACGTGTTAAATAACACAAGTTATTTATGTCTCTGGTCTCAAAACCTGGTAAAAAAAAAATCGCTTATACATGAATGAATGATAAAAGGTATATCCAACTTAATCCAGTATAAACATACCCTTATCTTTGGGAACTGGGTGCATGTTTTCTTTTCCTCTCCCGACGCTCTTAGTTATAGGTAAAACGTGACAATGTTGACACACTTGCTATCAACAAAGCGAGTGAAACTTTCCGGTGAATGGACGGTTCGCATCAAGAGCTTTCGCACCCAAATATATTTTATTGCTCCCGGACATTTCTAACCAAATACATGTATATGAAAAAATATGTATCTAACAATCTTTTATTCTAATCCGACATCTATATTTTTAAATCATGTTTACGTTGTAAAGAACAAAAAAAAAATACAACACAGTTATTTTTTTTTCAAATATCAAACCAGTTCTTCGTGTGGCGAATTTACAAAGTACCGTTTGTGGCGTGGATCTGGAACGCCTCGGCGCTTTAGCGAAATTTTATTAGAAAGGACTGAGAATGTTCCGGATGTAGTGGTGTTTGGGAAAGTATAATGACCCGATAAGTTTAATGTCCTGGTGGCTTGATGAGATATATTTTGCAAAATAAATAGTTTTAGGTTTTCTCAGTGACATTTTTATTTCGTTATCAATTTGTTAACTATTTTTTCTACATTTCAAACTCATTATTTTGTAAAAATATATATTTATTAAATAAGGTTTTATGTGGCATTTATTGATTCCACAGTGTTTAAAGACCTGATAGTTCATGGTAAACATTCGTTGAAAGGTAATTCATTCATAAGTCATGCACGTAGCAGCGTTTTTGAAAGTGGGAGGAGGGAGGGACTCATCCAAAATAAATCTTGAAATAAAAAAAAAATATTTTTTTATGAAAAAAAAAAAACAATTTTCATTATTCATTAACCCATATGAAACATTTTTTTTTCTTTTTTTAATTTTGAAAATAATTGCAGTTTCCTTATCTTTAGCAATATATTTCTCTAAATTTATTCTATTTCAAGTACAAAATAGTTAATAGAATAAAAGGAAAGAATATTTACAGGAAAAAAGAAAAGAAACTGAATAAACCATGCAGGGGCATCGAAAGACATTTCATCATTTTGGGGCGGCGAATAAGATGAAGGTGGCCGGGGAGAGGGCGGGGTGGGACTTAAAATGGAGATGTTGCACGATGTGTCCAAAATTCTTAAATTTAATGAATTTAAGGACGACGGAATCAATTCACCTTTAAGACAGTGTCTTAATAAATGTACATGTTTAAGAATGACCTAACTAACCAACTAAATTTCCTGACATGGAATCCGAGAATACGGGCATTAAATATTTTGAAATGCGAACGAATGATCACTTATGAATTTAGATATACCGGTAGTGTAACGGAAAGGCAGCGCAGGCGGATGCTTAGTGGAAAAATAAAACAATGGCGGACAAATTCGTCCGTAGGTAAAGAATGTTTCTCACTGAGTAATCATGAAGAAAGTTTTTATACAAAGTAAAGTTACAACCTATGTTTAATTCCAGGAAGATTCGGCATACTTTGATTAGAATACTAACGGTACCACTTGTAATGATAACAGTTTCTTAAATATGCGTACCGTCTTCGATGTTTGACATTACTTCATCCCATTATCTATATATAGACATCGTTGTTCCCCGGTTAACGAATTTCAAAACACTTCAAAGTTACATAAATTTATAAGATACACTAGACATTGATTTGTCACTTTATAACTATTGATAGATAGTTCGCTCATCTGCGTCCTCTATAATTTACTCCATTAACTCTCTCTCTCTCTCTCTCTCTCTCTCTCTCTCAAATTAAGTCACGAGCGGTAATGTCTCAACTCCGCCTACTACGATCTGATTGGACAAAGGTCAGTCAAAACATTACGTAAAAACTTTTTCTGGAGTTAACGCCTATTAAACGCTTCTACGTAGTTCGATGTATGGGGCCACATGCTAAATTGCGGTGTGTCGGTTTTTTTTCTTCAATTTTTTCACGAGAAGTAGTGCGCAAAGTTTAAAAGGTTATCTACATCGATCATTTCGAGGTTGATTTTTAAAACAAAACAACTGTTAGAGGGTGCTAAACATTTTTTTTAATAAAATACTTCAAAACTTAAGCACGGGGACGATTTTTAATTTTTGGTTAAATATTGTGAAATTTGAAAATTCTAAACCGGTGAAAGTATTTTGATTATAATGTACTTTAAGGTCAAGATCTAGTAAATGATTTCAAAGAGTCTTTTTGGTGCTAGAACCATTATGACGTCATAATTGATTTGTTAAATCTTTTTCCCGTACTTTACGGCTTTGAAGGAATTATGTAGAAAATGAAACAGTTTCTTGACATTATATATTCAATCATTGGAAAAGTAATCCCGATACCTATGTTCAATTTGACATGATTTTAAAGGGGAGGTCAAGAGCTTGTTTAATGCCGTTTTTGGAGAGACTGTAGGCATTCTAGATATATTTCATTATGCAAAAATGGACAAAACTCCGAGATTTGCTACTTATTTCCTTCATATTACATAGAAATTGACAGTTGAAAACATGATTTTTCATTGTGTTTACCAAAAATTTAAGTCCCGGTACACCCTATCAAACACAGCTATTGTTATGAAGCATCATTGAAAGAATTTATATCTTGCATTTCATAAACCTGTAGGCATCTTTCATTTACTAGATCTTGACCTTAATCCACATTAATATCGACATATTTCCCATACCATCTCAAGGCGGACTGCAGGCGAAATTGAGATGTGGACTCCGTCTTTTATTGATTGCATAATTGCTAGCGCTCTCGAGCGCCAGCAACTACGTTAGTCTTTTTTACTGAAATACGCATGCTCGACTTAACGGTAGAGCATTCTGGGAATACTACTGTAGATAAACTGTACCATGTCAATTTCGTTTTATCATCTACATATGATATGAAAGTTTGTGTTTTGTTGTAAATGCTGAAAAGTAACAGTAGCTTAGGTCTTATAATGCCAAGTTATTTCTAAAATTATAATAGATAGCTTTTCTTAACTACCTTCAAGCTCGGAAAACAACCTCGGATATATTTTCCGAGCTTGCCGGAAAGGCCCGAGAAGATACGATTGCTACAAAACAGTACCATTAGTTCTACCGATATCTAATTTTTCACCTCAAAATAGAAATTACAGTAAATACAGAATGATTAAAGCACAGTTAATGAGCTATGCCATTGCCGATGTAAAGCCCACTCTAGATTCACCATTTTGAATTGAGACCCCAACACCACCCCCAACACAATTCCAGTTCACCACTGTGCCTTCCTATTAATAATTAATCGATTCAGAAAATAAAACCAATGGCTTAGAAATCTACTTTTGTGTTTTATGATGGCTACACCGCTAGCTCACCAATCTTTTTAAAAGATAAGCTTGTACATTTTACGGAGTCAGGGTGGAATCCGGGCGGTTTATGACTCGAAATATTTATGACATTAAGCGTATTACATGTTAATAAAATCCAGATTCCTTTTTGGATTTTATATGAATTCCGCCTTAATTATAAAAGAATCTCTCTAATTAAGGTTCTTAGAAAATCCATCTTATAATAAGGTGGGATCCGCCTGAAATCAAAGTGGAATCCACCTTAAAATACGATGGAATCCTCCCTAGAATAATAATATAACTAATGTTGCCCGAAAAGACAGTCAACATTTGTTTTATTATATGAAGAAACAAACCAAATATCAAGAAAGGATTTAAAAACAGATCGTCGTAATTTTCTCAGCTCAACATAGAGCTCACGAATTCAATTTTGCGCAAATTCCGCCGTATGTAGGAACTAAGCTAAAGATGTTCTACCTTATTTTACTTCACAATTATTCACAAATCCTTACATCCGTTATGGTAACTTCCTTCTTAAAATGGTGGGAGGGGGTTGAATCAGAGTCTGTTTCAATTATCTTCAAACACGAGCATGTTAATAGACATTTGATATCATGATTACATAGATTATGAAAATGCTGCAGACTATTGCTCTATACATGCATAAGAAAGAATCTTTTGCAATCTTTTAGATCAGCATAATAAAAAACTTGAAAAGTATCCTTCACCCTGCCAGCTCAGCATAAAAAATCAGAGAAGTGTAGCAGAGCACCTGCTGGAGCAGGCTTGCGTCGGGACAGTCATACACAATTGATGAAAGGGTCTCGGGAAATCTCACCTGTACATGTAGATTATTGTAAGAGGAAATTTAAGACTGGAGACACCAGATTTGGTATGTTTTGTTTGTTAAGTACTGACAGTAAAACTTGTTTAGTACGAACACTTATATAATGGCAAATATTTGCATACAGCAAAGCTTTGTGGCATATTTCCATTTATCATTAACATTCGAGATCTGTATGACTATTTTCTCTTTTTTATCTTTAAATGAAAATGCAAAAATTAATACTCTAAAATTTTCATCTCTTTATATATATTTATATTCAACATCGCCATACTTGGGTGTCTATCTCAGTAACATCATGGGTAAAGCTTTTGTCTACTGACACGCAGGTCCTGAGTGCAAATATCCTGCAGGGTCTTTTTTATGAATAGCGATGAATTTTTTTAAAAAAAAGTTGATTTTCTTCCCAAAATTGAACCTTTATTATGTCATTTTCAATTCGAACTCATGGTAGAAATCTACATGTCTAAGGAATATAGAAATTTTAATTTGCAGCTTCCAAACGACCCATTTTTAATGACATGAGGGACTTTTGATAGACTTTTTTAATATGTTTTAGGTACGGAATTTTTTCATATTCAAGTTTTCTGATATCAAAAATTATTTTATGGTTCTTTTGAATTTGTGTCAACACAGCTGTAAAGGGCCCGTGTGTAGGGATGTTCAAATGGGGAACTATTCATTTTATGATTTTTAGTATACACTAAAGACGGGAAAAAGTATCTGCCCGTATCTTAAAGTTCTCCATTGCGAATAGCGCCTAAAAGGATAAGAAATAGTTTAGTATTTACGATATATTCAGCCCAATAAGCCATCAAGATATTGACACTACAATTGTTTGCAGCTCCATTTAATTAGTTTCAAATGTAATTTATTTAATGTGTTTCTGATAATATTCTATTAGGGAAGAATGGAAACTGACTTTGCTGTTTGTTTGAGTTTGTTATATTAGAATATAGAACAAAAAAGAGAATTGCTCTTTAAAATGGATAAGTTATGAATTGTTGCCTTTATCTATCAGGAAGGAAGAAAGTTTGAAGGGCATGCACATTTTCTATTTATTATTAAAGATAACAATATTTATAGTGCATGGAACTGATATACCTAGGGACATGTTTTATACTGTACAGTCATGTGTTGCGTTTGTGTATAGTTAGTTGCGTAAGTGAGCCATGTGAACCAATAGGCAATTTGAAAATAATGTAGCTTAAAGTTATATATATGTCTAATTTACAACTTGTTGACATGAGGAATTCTTTTTTTGTAGAAACAGATGCAGATTCATCCGGGGTTTTTTTTACCTGGTGGAAGAATAGCAGAAGAAAAAAAACACTGATAGTTTAGCAAGCCAAGGCATTGCAGAGACGATTGTGTTTTCTCTACTTCAAAAACAGTGCCACACAGAGTTCGAAAATCAATTGACACCAAATATTTTTAATGACAGAAGAAGCTTCCGAATTTCTATGTACAACGCCGATGGCGATTGTCTTCTCTCTATGGCCTTATACCATTTTTACAGGAAAGGATGTCTATTTTCACCATTAATATTGACCCTATCAATGGTTTTACATTACAAACAATTATGTTTGAAACTTCAAGGGAGAGAGTTCAACTGCAATCACGGTTTAATGAACTGGTGAAAGAAAAATTGGAGATTTATTCCAACAGTTTGAAGTGCAAAACACCTAAATTTTTCTCTGTCAGAGAAAGAACACTTACCTGATTTGCATAAATCATTCATGGTGAACTATCGCAGTTAAAGAAAAACAAACTACTGAACAACTAAGCAGAGATTTACATTAAATGTTTATGTTGAGGATAAGCAGTGAAAGTAATTTGTCTACATTGATCAAACATCTAGTATTTATCATGTTCATTCATACTCGCATGTGCTTCTTTTTGTATCATTAGAATGAATAAATATGTGCTTATAATGAGAAGTTTACACTGTAGCTCTAATCCAAACAGAAGCTAGGGCTTACCTTGATTTAAATGCAGTGTTCAAATATACTGTGACATCTCGAGACATGCATGACATACTAAAAGATTCATAAACTTACTTTTATACTTTTTTTTTTTGGAAATCAACGAACTTTAAAATCAAATAATAAAATGCATCTAAAAGACATAACATATCTTGTCTAAAAAGAAAGAAAGTTTTTTTTCGAAGGAACATGCAACTGTTAAGGCCATTGGTCCTTCCATATTCCTAGCAACTGGTTTTTTTTTTTAAATATTATAATGTATATTTACATGTATGTGACAATTTGTTGTTTAAAAACCCATAGCATACTCTTGGTTCCCTCAAAAAGAGGACAGTGCATACATGTTTATTGAATGACGCGCATTAGCAAAGAAAATATGCATTGAATAAAATGATATGCACAGGATAAACCGCTGCCATGTAGTCAACATCGTCGGAAACCCACGGTTGATTACGCGTCGTTCCTCTCTCTATCACCCGTGGCTCCCTTTAAACTTCGATGCTCGTATTGAAGCAAGCAAGTTGATTGGTGGCTCATATAACACCCTGAGTAAATTGCTCCAACCAACAAGTCGCTTTAAACGCTTGTTCGCTACAGTATTCAATTGGCGATCGCAGAACGATTTGTATTGATAGCAAGGCTACAGTACGAAAGACGAATAGGGCCACATAAAGAAATATTTTTATCTCGTAATTACGAGAAAAGATCTCGTTATTACGAGTTAATTATCTCGTAATTACGAGAAAAGATCTCGTTATTACGAGAAAAGATCTCGTTATTACGAGTTAATTATCTCGTTTTTACGAGTTAACTATTTCGTAATTACGAGTTAATTATCTCGTAATTACGAGAAAAGATCTCGTTATTACGAGTTAATTATCTCGTAATTACAAGAAAAGATCTCGTAATTACGAGAAAAGATCTCGTTATTACGAGTTAATTATCTCGTAATTACGACTTAATTATCTCGTTATTACGAGAAAAGATCTCGTTATTACGAGAAAAGATCTATATAAAATGGTGCGTCTCATTGTTCTACATGTACTTTTTATGTAAAATGGATGAACATATATTAAGAAATACATTAAATTAGTGAAAAAATTTAAATGAAGGAGCAAAACAGACTGATTAATAAATTAATTGACCACTTTATAAAAATGAAGGATAATTTGTTTTCAGACCCCAAAATGTTAATATACGAAAACAATTATTTTCAATATAAGTTATGTTTGAATATATAAAACACAATCCGGGGTAAATCTCTCATATTTATGATTGAAACTATATAGTTCTCTGTAACTAATGGAATTGTGTTTTTATGACTAGGACTACCTGGTATTTACTTCGGAGTGGTATTGTAATATACGTTAAAAGTAAAATTACATGAAGTTCTTTCCACTTATTTTTTCATATAAGATTATAAATCAAATCCGTTTACTTTATGTAGAAATCAATTAATATTGATCGTTGTTATTTAAAAATAATCAAAATTGAATTAACGTTTCTGGAAAAAACCAAAATAAACTGAAAGGCTGAACCAATCGACATGGAAGTATGGATCTGGTAAACGAGGAACACTTATATTACGTATGTATTTTTTCACAATAATAAATCAAATCACAACTACTATCTATTTCATTATTACAATATACTAGTATTTTCTCGTAATAACGAGATAATTATCTCGTAA